>LPNX010919526.1:239692-294772 GCA_001517045.1 Pseudotsuga menziesii
TATTGCTACTTATCTAGAATGAAACCTCTTTGCTGACATATTGGATTAGTGCACAATCTCAATGTTGTCCTGGTAGAGATGGAAGACATCTAGAAAGTTTCAGTGAGATATGGATGAATGTTGTATTGGCTAAAGTAGTTGCATGATCATATATTTATGCATCAGAACTTGCCAGGATAAATATTCCTTATGAAATGTTTCTAACCATACAAATGCATTTGACTTGAAAGACCACATACATAATCGCCTACAAGCAAAGAAGAATGAAGACTTGTTCCGAAGAACAAGTGACGACAGTTCAAAGACAAAGAATAATATGATGAGTGCAGTGACATCATTGATGTAGAACCTTCCAATCCACCAAGAAGAAAGGGAAGACCAGTTCAAGAAGAATGATGTCTAGGATGCAGTATCGAGACCTGAGGAGAAGTTCGTAGTTCCATCATGCAGTAGATGGAAACATCATGGGATACAAAGCAAGATTCGTAGCACGAGGCTTCTCACGAAAAGAAGGCATAGACTACGAAGAGACATTTGCAGCCACTGGAAGTGAAGTCACATAACATGCATAATCATGTGTGCAAATGAAAAAGGCCTTGTGCAAGTTCAGAAGACACCCATGGGATAACACCTACATGATGAGATTGATGAAGATCTTAACCTTTGCTACAAGGTTGAAGATGAAATTCTATACACTAGATGGATACATAGAATACTAGTAGCATAGGAAGCTACTTGTCACTTTGGTACAGAATGTTTTCAGTGCATAGAGTACAGAAGACAGAGAGAGTATGACGCTCCGCTTCAGAGGGAGTGACTACAGGTTCGACATGGTATGACAGGATGGGCAGATTACAGATGACTCTAGGATTTATTGAGAATAAAGTGGATTCCAACCTTTGCTTCAAGATTGAAGGCGGAAGACTAGTGATGCTCCTGATATGTGTTGATGCACTATTTTCTAGGCATGGAGGTATGGACAAAGGAAGCATGCAGTAGAGATCCTGAATAGGTTCAGGATGATAGACTACATGACCACACCTATGGGATCGAACATGAAGCTATTAAGTGATGCTTCATCAGAGACGGTTGCTACGTCAGATGATTGGGTCCTTGATGTACCTGAGACCAGATATTTGCTTTGCTGTGAACACATTGAGACATGTTCACCTGATGGTTGCAAAGCATGCAGGGTTACATTTGATTATGGGCTCAAGTACGATGTGAATCAAAAGATTAGCCTAGAGGGTTATGTTGATTCAGATTGGGCAGGCAGTGCCATCGATAGGAAGAGCACTTCAGGGTGTTGCTTTAGTATGGGATCAGGTGTGATCTCTTGGATTAGCAGGAGGCTATCCCGTGTGGCACTAAGTACAGCTGAAGCAGAGTATGTCGTAGCTTGTCCAGCTAGTTGTGAGACAGTATAGCTGTAGAAGCTACTGTTTGATTTATTTGATCTCCATATGGATGCTACTTGTATACATTGTGACAACCTGAGTTGCATGAAGTTGTCAGAGAATCCAGTACAAGTCGAAGCACATCGAGATCAAGTATCACTATATCAGGGATATGGTGCAGAGAGGGGTAGTGAAGCTCCAGTATGTTGCGACAGAGGAACATATAGCTGATGTGTTGACGAAGCCATTAGCTAGAGTGAAGTTCGAGTACTTCAAGGAGAAGCTTGGTGTTCTCCAGATCGAGGTTTCCTCCAAGGGAAAGTGATGAATCCCAAAGCCGTTCTGACGAGTAGGTCAGATGTAAGGGCTGAGCCATTCTATCATGGTGAGAGGATTTAGTTCCTTCCATGTTAGATGTGAGTGCTGGCCATTCTGTCGAGTAGGACAGATGTAAGGGCTACTGCCGTTCTGACGAGAAGGCCAGAGCCATTCTGTTCATGGCTAAAGGATTTAGTTCCTTCCATGTTAGATGTGAGTGTTGGCCATTTTGTCGAGTAGGACAGATGTAAGGGCTACCGCCATTATGACAAGCGGGTCAGATGTAAGGGCAAAGCCATTCTGTTCATGGCTAAAGGATTTAGTTCCTTCCATGTCAGATGTGAGTGCTGGCCATTCTGTCGAGTAAGACAGATGTAAGGGCTACCACCATTCTGATGAGCAGGTTAGATGTAAGGGCAGAGCCATTCTGTTCATGGCTAAAGGATTTAGTTCCTTCCATGTCAAATGTGAGTGCTGGCCATTCTGTCGAGTAGGATAGATGTAAGGGCTACTGCCATTCTGACGAGCAGGTCAGATGTAAGGGCAGAGCCATTCTGTTCATGGCTAAAGGATTTAGTTCCTTCCATGTTAGATGTGAGTGCTGGCCATTCTGTCGAGTAGGACAGATGTAAGGGCTACCGCCATTCTGACGAGCAGGTCAGATGTAAGGGCAAAGCCATTCTGTTCACGGCTAAAGGATTTAGTTCCTTCCATGTCAGATGTGAGTGCTGGCCATTCTGTCGAGTAGGACAGATGTAAGGGCTACCATTCTAATGAGTAGGTCAGATGTAAGGGCAGAGCCATTCTATTCATGGCTAAAGGATTTAGTTCCTTCCATGTTAGATGTGAGTGCTGGCCATTCTGTCGAGTAGGACAAATGTAAGGGCAGTCGCCATTCTGACAAGCAGGTCAGATGTAAGGGCAGATCCATTCTATTCATGGCTAAAGGATTTAGCTCCTTCCATGTTAGATGTGAGTGCTGGTCATTCTGTTGAGTAGGACAGATGTAAGGGCTACAGTCATTCTGACGAGTAGGTTAGATATAAGTGAAGATCCATTTTGACGAGGAGGTCAGATGTGAGTGCTGGCCATTCTGTCGAGTAGGGCAGATGTAAGGGCTACCGCCATTCTGATGAGCAGGTCATATGTAAGTGCAGAGCCATTATGACAAGGAGGTTAGATGTGAGTGCTGGCCATTCTGACGAGTGGGTCAGATATAAGGGCTACCAAAGACCTACAATGAGGTAGGCATACACCCAGCATGAAAGAAGCCTGGCTCTGTATAACTTCCTATGACGAGATAGCACACACATGATGATGACCAGAGGAGATCCATATCGAGCTACGATCCAGACCCAGTTATGATGACTCTGAGAGATCTAGATCGAGAGATGAGCCAGATCCAGCAGGGATGATCTAGATCGAGTGATGATCCAGATCTAGTCTAGTGATGATCCAGATCTAGTCTAGTGATGATCCAGATCCAGTGATGATCCAGATCCAGTGATGTTGATCCAGATCGAGAGATGATCCAGATCCAGTGATGATGTCCAATGATGATCCAGATCGAGTGATGATCTAGATTCAGTGATGATGATTCAGATCGAGTGATGATCTAGATTCAGTGATGATGATCCAGATCGAGTGATGATCCAGTGACAATGATCCAGATCGAGAGATGATCTAGATCCAGATGAAAGATGACATGAAGATGAAGATGACGAGAAGTTGACGATGATTCAGATGATACAGAGAAGAAGACTTGTGCTAATAAATTGTGTCTAGAGAATACCTTCCTAGTTAATAGGGAGTGTTGATGTAATTGTAACTTCAGAATGTATTCATCCGTATTTCTTATGTATTGTAACCCGATGTTTATTCTGGGATGTATTGTAATGTATTTGAGTCATGTCATACCCCGATGTTTATTCCGGGAAGTTTCTATAATGAGAAAGTCATGTCAAGTCATTGTGGGTAACCCTCCTATTGGTCAAGGGTTAAAGTCCCCATAGTTGTGGGGCCCTTGGATTATTATACTATCCTAGTGAAGTCGACCCTAGGTGAGTCATTGTAAGTCAGGGCAATAGTCCCCACCATTGTGTTACCCTCCTATTGGTTAGAGGAGGAAAAGTCCCCATAAGTGGTGGGGCAATAGGGTTATTAGACACTCCTAGAGATGTCGGCTCTAGTAAGTAATTGTTAAGTGAGGCCGACATGTTGGAGTGCACTTCAAGTGAACAGAAGAATATAAATAGAGAGTGAGAGCCTCTCTATTTATCACTTGCAACAAACACACTCACTCATTGAAGGCGCATGAGTGAGAGAGGAGAAACTCTCTCAGTGTGAGAGAGAGAGAGACTGCTGCTGTCGGGAGTGCATCTTACTGTTTTGGGGTCTTATTATTTTGTGCTGATTCTATCTCTGAGGAAGTTGCAGGGTTTTCTCCTTTATGGTTTCCCCGAGGAAAACTCTTTGTGTCTTTTGTCTCTTGTGATGTGCTTATGTTTTATTGCTGTGCTTGTTATTCTCTCAGTTAAAATATCCTAAGATCATAATGCTAGCTTATATGATGAAAAAATAACACTCCTTTATGGTTTCCCCGAGGAAAATTCTTTGTGTCTCTTGTCTCTTGTTTATTGCTATGCATGTTATTCTCTCAGATAAGATCCTAAGATAATGCTAGCTTGAATGATAAAAATCTAACATGGTATCAGAGCTAACCTGAGAAGAAGACATTGTGCAGCTACATAAGCTAGGGATGATTAATTTTTGGGTCTCTCTCCACAATACATCAGCAAAAGTATGCTAGGTTGACTCTCCATTGAAGGGCGCATCTTTCTGTCGAAGCGGAATTTGATTCCGAGCATTTTTAGGTTTTGGTGCGGGAAATTAGGGATTCTTACAGAAGAGGAATTTTTGAGTGATCCTAGAATAGGATTTCTCTCCTCATCAAAATATAAGTTTAGAGACCTGGGTCAAGATTTTTGGTTGGGTGTAGCTCCAGGAAAGTCAAACCCTAGTTTGACCCCGAGCTGGAAAAACCTTAAAATACTAAAACTGATAAGTTTTGGTACATTCGCTATATCTCAGGATTGGAGATGGATCGGGAGTTGAAACTTTCACATGCCAAATATAAAATCTTGATTTACACTGTATCCAAAATTGAGCCTCATATTAGCTATATTCTAGGAGATATGATCCCTCTAAGTTAGGGTTCTATCCTCTTCCAGGATTCATCCCTAAACAAGACACCTGGGGAGAATTGCTATATCTTGGGATACAAAGGTCCAAATGAGATTTTTGAAGATGTTGCAAAAAGGGCATGGACTATAATTTCTGTGGTCTGAGTTTTAGATCCAGAAGATGAAATAGTGACATGTGGCAGTCCATACAACTTCGCTATGCTCAAGAGTCCTGAAACAGGTCACCTTGGGAAAACGCTCATAAGTCCCAATTGGTGAAACCAATTCTGATTAAACCTATGGTGTTGGAACAAGGACAGGTGAAGCTACCTTAGTGCAAAGTTTTAGACATAGAGGAGAAGTAATTTTGGAGATACTGCAAAAACAGTATAAGGCATTTCTGCAGAAGAAAATGGAAAACTAGGGCTTCCTGCTCTGGGAGCTTCCCTCCACTATTTTTAGAAAAGGAGTACATTGGATAGCTCACCTTGAAGAGATCTATCTTTCTATCCAATCATATCTAAAAGATTCCAACTTTTGAAATTAGGGTTTCTCTGACAAACCCTAGATCAGCCAGCTCCAGAACCAGGAAGGACACCTCAAATCGATAAGATCTAATGATTTGCTATTTTCGTTTGAGGTTCTCATTTCAAAGTGATCTATCACATCAGCTTGATGATAAGCTTGGTGAAGTTGACAACTTCCAAGCATGGAAGTATATGATCTCTCTGAAGAAAATGAATTGGACACCTACATGAGTAGAGAGGTTCCAGTTCCAGAGGGAGATGAGGCTCAAAGCCTTACACAATAAGAACTTGGTCAAGGACAAGAAGATCATTGTTGATTCAATCATGGATCAACTTGTACCACAAGTGTATTCCATAAAGACACTGAAGATGTTTGATTCCTTGACCAAGCTATTTGAAGGGAAGAACATAAATTGTAATATGACCTTAAGAAACCAATTGAAGAATGTGAATATCCAGAATGCAGAGACCATATAGTCATACTTTACAAGGGTCTCTGAAATCAAAGAACAACTTGAAGTAGAAGTGGAGAATGCAGAAGTGGTGATACCCACCTTGAATGGCCTCCCAGGATCATGGGATTCATTCATTCAAGGAATGTGTGCCAGAAGAAAGTGATTACTTTCAACAGACTCTAGGAAGAAGAAGAAGCTCGACTCATAATAAGAGAAGACAAGATGGGAGCAACTGAATATCAAGCTCTCACCATCGAAAGAAGATCCCTCAAGCGATGAGGAATATGAAGGACTCAATTCTGAAGAACCTCTTATCCATCTTGAGCATTTGGATAAGAACCCCAACCTTTTGCCCGCGCCATCCTGCGCAGTCCGTCGGTCTTGGCTGTCTTAAACCCTAGGCTGTACCGTTGTAGGGGTTTGCAATTTGAGGATAGCATAGAGAGTGTGTTCGATGAGAGCATCGTATGCAGGAAAATGTTGTTAAATCCTGCAGCGTATTTTTGAATTGATGTAATCACCTCCCACGAACAACATTGTGGTCAAAATGTTTAGACGACTGGCATGATCTTTCTATGTATAACCCGTTACTTCTGGGCAATGGACCACATTGATGAATTGTTGGACAGTACATTTGCACTTTGCTTTTAAGATCCATACATTTGCATTGCGAATTGTTTAAATAGGAGAAACTGCACTGTGAGATGATTGCCCACTGTATTGCACAGGACTTAGGCTTTTTATGATAGTAATTCTGATAGATAGGGCGTTGTTGGATTGTGCATACGTGCATTGGTTTCTATGCTTGCTTTCACATTAAGTACATAAAATGGCACTTTGCATATGAATGTAATTTTATTGCTATGGGATGTTGTAGATATCATACAAAATGTTTTGCATCATATAGACAGAAGCACGAAGTAGTGTGCATTTGATTAGTCAAATATGCAAACTTACATTATAGTTTCATCAACCAGTTGCTGCCATGATGTACATAGATAAAGAGTTTCACTTTATCTTGTAAATGTGTGCACCTTAAATGCCTTAATACTACAGTGTTATATATGGCAGGAAGAAGCCGAACTCACAATGTCCAAAAGGCAGAAAAAGAAGGCCCCTACGGTCGAAGAACAATCAGCAATAGAGATCGTCACACAGACTGAATATCTATATGAAGAAACCCAATGTATTTCTGGTGTGGAGCCTGAGTATAAATGGGGTGACATATACAGATTGATTTCCCGCAGGGAAGTTCCTGACATGGGTCTTGAAGAAGAACCCATATATGCGAACATAGAAAAATCCGCTATCATGAAGGTGGCTACGAGACCAGAGCTGTTCCCTTGTTTTGAGGTGATTAGATGGATTATACCCCATACCAATACAGCCTCAATGCTCATAGCAAATGTGGAAGGCCAGGGCTATGCTGCATTTAACCCAGGATATGTGGCATTGGCCTATCATCTGCTAGAACCTCAAATCTTTATATTTGATGCTTGGCTGGATAACATCCGGATGGACCTGGTAGAAACTCTGAAGAAGATGCTCTTGCAGGGAAAGATTTATTGGTACAGAACATCCGGTGAATATGACACAGCCAGCTTGAGGGCTCCTTACAAATTTGTGGCCCTGATGCTTAACAGACTCTTTGGGAGAGCTCATGGCAGACTCTTCAAATTCGAATGGATACCCATTATGTTCCACGTAGCGACCCAAGGAACAATCTTTAATTGGGCCAGCCTGGTATCAAGCAGTCTTTCTTCTTGTTTGGCTGTAGCACAGGGAGGAGAAGCCAAGAAAAAGTTCGAATTCTACATGAGTTCAATATTGGTAGATTGTATACTGTGCAACCAGCCTTTCCCAGGTCTCAGGTGTGTTTGGGACAGGGAAAGGATGCCTGTATATGCCGCCTATAGACCATTATGGGCTCAGCAGTACCATAGTCATTACAGGGAGGTTTGTGAGCAGTTCATCATGCCACTCTACACACTCATCTTCCAGAAGGAATGTGACTGTATGTCAGAGGAGGCTATGTAAGTAATAGAAGAGCATGCGGACTATTTCCTGACTGAGAATGGCATGTACATCAGAATGTTTGGTGGCACGAAATGCCCCTTATTGCTTCCCAAATACGCAACATATTATGTTATTCATAAAGAAGTAGTCAGGCAGGTATTCATTGATGGAATAGGGAATTACCTTTTCGAGCAAAAGAAGGCTACATATCCTCCGCTTCCATTTAAACTAGGTAGCTACATATTTGCTAAGGTAAAACAAGCTGTAGAGTTCATAGAAGAATTGGGGAAATTCCATTTTGGTGAGATTCCTTTCCGAAGGAATGATACTCATGGTAAAATGGCAGAGCACTGCAAAGAACATAAAGTACATTTTGAGTACACTCACCACTTTGACAAGGAAGAATCTGTCTTCCGAAGTGCCCCTAACTTGACAGCTCTGAGAAAAAGGTTTAAGCCTAAGAACCCCACCAAGGGTGGAAAGGGGGCCGACCAAGCCAGAGCTGAAGAAGAGGCTAGGAGGAGACAGGAAGAGGCCCAGAAGCTAGAACAAGAAGTTGCAGAATGGCTTCATAGTGAAGAAGAAGGAAAGAGGAAAGCTGCCCAAGAAGCAGCCAAAGAGGCTGAAGAAGCAGCTAGACTGGCGGCTGAAGAAGCAAAGAGAAAGCTAGATGAAGAGCTCCAAAAGTAGGAGGATGACAAAACAGAGTTGCCGCAACAATCAATTGCTGAAACATCAATAGGACAGACCCAGGAGGAGGTAAACCCCGAGGTACAAATCCTCCAAGTACCTGCTGCTAGCGCCCTGGTGACCCCTACGCTCCAGCTAATACCTTTCACTCAGAAAAAGGGTGAAGAGGTCCCCGACTTCAGCACTGTCTATTATGACAGGGCCACCAAAAGAATAATGAGGAGGATAGGAAAGAAGGTTGAAGCGAAATACCTATCAGGGAAGATGGTCACAGATACCGCTGTCATGCTAGGGACAGACAAGGATCCTAGGTTCACAATAAGAGTCGGGGATGCCATGATTGATGCCTCTGAGGACAACATAAACAGGGTGATGATTGAACTAGAGACAACTAAGAAGACTTCCGCTCAGCTAAAAGACACACTGAGAAAAGAAAGAGATGAGGGTAATAGACTCAAGAGGAAATATGAACACATGCAACGGGAACTGGAGTCCTCAAAAGGTGAAGTCCATGATCTTCAAGTGGAGATACAAGCCAAGGGAACAACACAGGAGTCCCTAGAAAGCGTACAACAAGAAGCCCAATATCTAAAGAGGGACAAGGAACAATTACTGGCAAAGGTGGAAGACCTAGAAGGGCAACAGAATATCATCTATGAGTCCAATGATGCATACATCAAAGAACTGAAAGAGCAGTTGGCTTCTCTGACTACTGATCTGGAAGCAGCCAAGGAGCAGCAAGTCAATCTGCAGCCATTTAAAGGATATATCCTGACTCAGAAGGCTCAAATGCTACAATTGCAGACTGCTCTGGAAGAAGAGCAGTGCAAAGTCCTTCAGATTGACAGCAGGCTAGAAGAGATCATGGAAATTTCCTCATACTTCGTTGATCGATCTCAGGAGGTTGTTGAGGTCTTGAGTGCCAGAATGGCAAGGCCAGAAGATGATGCTGAGACTCCAGAAGGGCTACCAGCAAAAGACCATCAACCCCTCAAGAGAGCTCACAACCTGATAGAGTTTGCCATCAGTACTGCAGAAGACTTCAAGAAGGCTGCAAAAAAGACGCAGGGAGCATGCTTAGAGTATTTTAGAAGGCTCCTGAATACGTACAACCGATGTCAAACAGAGGCTGAGCATAGGCTTGAGGAGTTCCCGGATCATGAAGCCTTTCTGGAAATATTGCAGAAAAGATATCAAGATGCGGAGGCCAGAACGCAGCAGGTGAAAGCCATTGATGACCAAGTGTTGAAGGATGAAGTGAGACACGTAGTCGTTAGCATGCAGTTTTTAGAAGATCAGCTACGGTTGAGCCCAGCAAGAATCGAAGCCATCAGGAACCAAGTCGAGAAGCTTGACATAAACATTCAGTTCCTGGAGCCATGCACTTTTGAAGGCCTTGCTGTTGAGGCAGCAGCATGGAAGAAGTTCCTATAAAGTCAAGTGGGACCCTCCTCATAAAGGACCGTTCAGCTTTGTGCTATTTTAATAATTTTGTAAAAGTCTTTTTGAGAAATGAAGCGTGGGGAAAGCAAGAGGTTGGGAAGCCCAAAGGGCACTTTAGGCAGCCCAACCATTTTGACCTTTTGTATAAAAGTAGGAAGCGTGGAAGGAATAAGGGATTTTTTTTTACCAGTAAGACTGGTGATGGCATATTGTAAGAAGAACTACTTCATTTTGCAATAGAAATTACAGTTTTCCTATTGAAAGAAGATCGGTGGGATTTCAAATGTTTTGCCATGGATAGTTGAAAGATGAACTACTTTGTTTTTCAGCATTGTGTCCATGAATCGTGAGATCGTTCTAACTTTATGACCTATGTCTTGTTTAAATGATTTTTGATTTATTTTATGAAATAACCCCCATGAGTAATGCATGCTTATCATGAAACAATTAGCTATCTAGTTGTGGAAATATCTTTCATTGTTCATGCTTGTAAAAGTAAATGTCAGCTATCTGTAATTGATTTTATCATGTGTGCACATCGGCATTACTCACATATATTAGATATAAGTTGGCTCCCCGGGGATAGGTAGATAGGGATAGATAGTTAGTTAGGTCATTGCATAGCTGCATGTGTGATTCAGATGCCGACAAGTCTAAGACGGGAGGTAAGAACCTGCGCATCACATTGTGACCGCTCCCTGCATCCTTCACCACCCTGCATGTTTAGTTTACTTCTTGCATATCCTTTTTAAGTTAAAATACAAATTCCGGTGGACCAGGCCATAACCGGTAAAGCCTTTGTTTGTGTTTGACCTACGGTAGCCGGACCGCAAAACCGGACGGATTCCCTATACCAAACAATCAATGGGCTAGTTGGGAACGTTGATTGGGGAGAATCCCTTTCTGTTGTCGCCTGCGATTTTCCAGGCCTCAACAGTTTTGGCGCTAGAAGGAGGGCCGCCAGTAAAAGGCTGGCCATGGAACTTAACATTCGCGAAACTATCCTACCAGCAGATTTAGAAGCTCTCAACCTAACTCAAATTTTTTCAGATACCGGTACTATCCTGGAAGGATTGTGTTTCCAAGTGGCTTATCTGTTCACCTTTGCTCATGGCTGGTAATCAAGCAAATCCTCTGCCGGCATGGAGAGCTAGGTCGCCTCTGAACTTAACACCTCCTTTGCATAATCTACCTCAAGCCTTTGACAAGCTCTTGCCTAAGTTTGACCCTGAGAAAGGGATTGCTGTAGATGATCACCTCCAAAGCTTTTACCTAGTATTAGAAGGTCTAAGGGATGGGGAGTATGAAGATGTAGTCTGTAGATTATTCCCGCATACTCTGAAAGGAGCAGCAGCGTCTTGGTATTTTGGTCTACCCGCAAACTCCATTCCTAACTGGGACACATTTGAAAGAATTTTCAGAAGTAAATATACAGCTCAGAAGACACATGCCTCATTGATGAATGGTCTTGGTTTGTTAAGAAAAGAAAAGAATGAAAAGGTACATAGTTTCACTCAGAGATTTTCACTGTACCTAAAAAACTTTTCTGCAGTTGACAGACACTCAGACAAGGTTTTAATTGAGTATTACACCTCAGCCCTAGGGCCTGAGCTGGCCATGTTTGCTAAGATGAAACTCAATCCTACCTTGGTAGAGACTTATGAAGAAGCTGAAAGGGTAGAGGCTGAAAGTGAGAGTGTAAAAGACTATCCTGATCCACTTGAAGACAAGATTACTACCAAAAGAATCTCACTGCTGTCTAAACCTAGAGGAGACCAACCACATGATTACCAGGGAATGATGAAAATGCTCCAGAAATTATCCAACCGAATAATAGATCTGGAAAGGGAAGCAGACATGCAGAAATCTCATAAGCCTCACTATCTGAAGAGAGAAAACGACAACCAATGGCAAGTCCCTCCTTCAAATTCCGCATCAATAAACATAACAGAAGTAGGAGGGGATAATTTCTGTACCTTTCACCAAAAACCTCATTCTGAGAAGAAGTGTCCTCAATGGTTACATTCAATGACCTTGGTAATGAACAAGTTGTTGGACCGTAAACTGATTAAGGACAGTGGTGAGGAAGAAAAGGAGAAACAGATCATAAGAAAACCAGAGGATGATACTATGTTATCATGGAATGGTATTTCACTATTTGACATTGAAGATGACACTCCTAAACCTGAATGCACATCTACAAGCACAAAGGACATGGGGGTCATAGGCCAAGAAAATGAAATGATGTCTAAAATTAACAATGTGCAGGAGAATGTTAAGATATTGGATGAAGGCAAAACGCATAAGAACAATACCCTCAATTAGAGGACCGAACCAATCACTAAGACTGTCAAGCATGAAGAGGAACAGACAAGTGTTAGTGGGGAAAACTTGGATGAAACTCAAGAGCTAGCAAAGGATATACCTATTCAAAACCAACTAGGAGAAGAAGACCAAGAACTAGGTTGGAAAGAAAACCTTGACACCCCACCTTTTCTCTTGACTCTAGAGATGCTGAATTACAATGTCCATAATTGCTTAGTAGACTCTGGAGCAACAGTGAATGTGATGCCCCTTGAGATTTGTAAAAATATTAATGGACAGCTAGAGTCCACACCTCGTGAAGTAACGCAATTGGATCGCACGAGTGTCAAGGTGGTGGGAGAAATGAAGAATGTCCTCATTCGTTTGGCTGCTAACAACAAGATATGTCAATTTATTGACATTATGGTGGCTGACATACCAAGGGGATATGGGCTCATTCTCAACAGAGATTGGACTGCCAGGTTGAAAGGATATTTTGCTTCAGATTGGTCTCACCTGTTGTTGCCTCTCAAAGGTACCTCAAATCATATAAAAATTCTGAGAGAGCCATACATGAAGTATACGGTCACTAAGTTAGGAGAAGGCAATGAGTCTGCTAATTCTATCCTGGGAAACTACCTGACGGAGCTTAAGCTAAGACATTATTCCTGAAAAAGGGCCAGTCCTATGATGGACACTCAGTCTGAGCTCCTTCAACTCCCTCAGGCTGAAAGTGATGACTGTAGAATATTAGATATGGGTTCCATTTCGATAACAGCGCAGTTGGACCATGGTTAGAGAACTCATGTCTATATCCAGCTCATTCCTTAGCTCTCTAGTTTTAAAATTTCAGGAATGGGCAAAATTTTTGTTTTTCTTTTTGTTTTCTTTTTGTACATAAATAAATTGTTTGTTTTTCAATACTAGGTGCTAGTTTTCTTGATTTAATGCTTTGATGTTTTTCCTTCTTTTGGTGGTTTGCTTTGCTAATGTTTTCCTTTAGTACTTTGCTTTCTTTCCTTTTGGTTTTGAATAAAGAGGCAAACTTTTGGTTGCAATGGAAACATCAGGGTTCTTTATTAACTAAAATCTTGAGTGAGAGACTGTGCTTTAAAACATAAGAATGTCTTCTAGTAACCATACTCCTAACCGGCATGCATTCATTGAAGTCTCACTTAACCCCTGTAAATAACTCAGAAGTGAAGAAGGTCTGGAATACTATTTCGAGGCTCCGTCCACCTCACATTTTAACATCCAAGGGGGTGACAGCATACAATCCACGGAAAGGAAGCAGATTAAGACAGTATATCATATATAAATGATCCCATGCCATAATGTCAGAAAAGCTAAAAGCTATCAAGAGTTAAAACTCCTGAAAGAAATAAGACATACCAAAACAAAACTTGACAAGCATGAAATACTAAAAATGGCCACAAGATCCTCTCCGTCTGTGAATTAAAATATGAAGTCTCTTGTTCACACAAAAGGAAACTATGGGATAGAGGACCCTGAATTAAAATTCAGTAAGAAAGGCTTGCAGGAGGACTCATATCAAAGGAATAAAATTTAAATAGCACGAAAGGTAAAATTGGCATGGGAATGAGGAACAAAAGGATTATACTGCTTATTATCTGTTACAATCCTATGGTGTCCAAGCTGGAAACTACCTAAGGACAGGCAAATAAACCTCGCATAATTGGCCTCAAAAGAGTTATTCAGACCTATAACATTGTTGATGTTACCTTCTCCCGAAAGAATGGGCTTCATTTGAGTAACTTAATGCATAATTTGGGCTGGCTTAGGAATGCAGACATCTAGAAGATTTCGATTTTAGTCAGACAGTCTTGAGTTGGGGAAAAGTTAATTCAGAGATCTGGAGTTCACCAGGTAGTCGCCAATTGTTGCACCTACAACAATTCCCCAAAATTCAAAAATTTTTATGGACCCTCCTTTGTTTGGATTAGCTGGTTTTTTTTTCCTACTTTGATGAAATGATTCCTCAGAATGTTTTAATGCTTGGATTGCTTTGCTTGCTACCTTGGAAAGCCTTCGGAAACTAGCCTGACTGCTGCTATTAAATGTACTTGAAGCTTGTTGAAATCGGAAGTTGCTTTGCTTGAGTTTTCTGCCGTTGCGGCCGTTTTGAAGTTTTCAAACCCTGATTGTAGAACCTTCCGATCGCCGATCCTTTATTTACGGCGGGCGCTTTTCCATTGGACATCGGACGCTCTTTCGATCTTCTATCCCGCCATTGTGGATGGGTTTTTATTGCGACTTCTGGTTTTGTCCCGACTCACGTTTTTCGACTACTTTAAAGTTTAAATCGGAGCCTTTTACAATGTTTTCTTCCGCCGTTTCGGAAGGTTGTAAGCTTTCCTCCTCCGACTTGAGATCCTTCCGACGTCAGACGTAGGTAACAAAAGCGGAAGCCTTTGCCATCTTCTATCCCATCGTTGCGGATGAGTCTGAGCTTTCACCCCCCAATTGGAGAATCTTCCGACGGCCGATCGGCCGATTTATTACCCGCTATACGTGCATACCCGGCTTGAAAGACGTTGGGCCTGTCCGCCGTTGCGGAAGGAAGATCACTCTTGGCGGCCGATCTGAAAACCCTCTGACGCCCGATATTTTTTCACGCGTTTTATTTACCGTTGCGGATGTATTGATATTGGTGACTATCCGCCATTGCGGAGGGTCTGGGGTTCTCGCCGCTCGATTCAGACTTGTTTCTTGGTCGATTCAAAGCTCGCCGCATGTGCGAACTTGGTATATATATGGGGACGGGTTTTGGGAATATTGTATTGTTTAGTTTGGCTTGAGCTGTCGCCGTCCTCTCTGCGCTGTCAACCTTGCGAACTTTGTGGACCTCCGCGCCTGTACTTGCGTCCAGGTGTCAGTTGGAAGCTCAACCGTCCTCGACCCATCAGCTACTCGTCGTTACCAGGTAGGCCATTCTTGCCGTGCTTTGTTCCTTTCGATATTTGTATGCTGCGGTTAGGTGTTTAGGAAAGCCCCGTTTACATAAGTGCAAGGGTCTACCGTTGTTTTGGTTTGCCATAGTCGATTTCTCTTGCCTGCCCGACGTTTTGCGGCTTCATAGTGAGATTTTCCGGTTAGGTCAACTGATGGCAGTTAGGAGGGAGGGACGCTTGTTTTATTTTCATTCCCATGTATTTATCAATTGTCGACCTCGGTCGTATTGTTTCACCCACGCGCAGTGGATGAAGACACGGTGCAGGCGGTCGTTATGCCATCTGCACCTGGTTTTCCCTTATGATGATAGGTGTTTGCGGTGGTTTCTCTTGTGATTTAATGGTCCCTCCGCTACTCAATTTTCCCCAGTATGTGTGCCCGATTTCGAACCCCAACCTTTTGCCTGCGTCGTCCCGCGCAGTCTGTCGGTCTTGGCTGTCTGAAACCCTAGGCTGTACCATTGTAGGGGTTTGCGATTTGAGGATAGCATGGAGAGTGTGTTCGATGAGAGCGTCGTATGCAGGAAAATGTTGTTAAAGCCCGCATCGTATTTTCGAATTGATGTAATCACCTCCCATGAACAACATTGTGGTCAAAATGTTTAGACGACTGGCATGATCTTTCTATGTATAACTCATTACTTCTGGGCAATGGACCACATTGATGAATTGTTGGACAGTACATTTGCACTTTGATTTTAAGATCCATACATTTGCATTGCGAATTGTTTAAATAGGAGAAACTGCACTGCAAGATGATTGCCCACTGTATTGCACAGGACTTAGGATTTTTATGATAGTAATTCTGATAGATAGGGCGTTGTTGGATTGTGCATACGTGCATTGGTTTCTATGCTTGCTTTCACATTAAGTACATAAAATGGCACTTTGCATATGAATGTAATTTTATTGCTATGGGATGTTGTAGATATCATACAAAATGTTTTGCATCATATAGACAGAAGCACGAAGTAGTGTGCGTTTGATTAGTCAAATATGCAAACTTACATTATAGTTTCATCAACCAGTTGCTGCCATGATGTACATAGATAAAGAGTTTCACTTTGTCTTGTAAATGTGTGCACCTTAAATGCCTTAATACTACAGTGTTATATATGGCAGGAAGAAGCCGAACTCACAATGTCCTAAAGGCAGAAAAAGAAGGCCCCTATGGTCGAAGAACAATCAGCAATAGAGATCGTCACACAGACTAAATATCTATATGAAGACACCCAATGTATTTCTGGTGTGGAGCCTGAGTATAAATGGGGTGACATATACAGATTTATTTCCCGCAGGGAAGTTCCTGACATGGGTCTTGAAGAAGAACCCATATATGCGAACATAGAAAAATCCGCTATCATGAAGGTGGCTACGAGACCAGAGCTGTTCCCTTGTTCTGAGGTGATTAGATGGATTATACCCCATACCAATACAGCCTCAATGCTCATAGCAAATGTGGAAGGCCAGGGCTATGCTACATTTAGCCCAGGATATGTGGCATTGGCCTATCATCTGCCAGAACCTCAAATCTTTATATCTGATGCTTGGCTGGATAACATCCGGATGGACCTGGTAGAAACTCTGAAGAAGATGCTCTTGCAGGCAAAGCTTTATCGGTACAGAATATCCAGTGAATATGACACAGCCAGCTTGAGGGCTCCTTACAGATTTGTGGCCCTGATGCTTAACAGACTCTTTGGGAGAGCTCATGGCAGACTCTTCAAATTCGAATGGATACCCATTATGTTCCACGTAGCGACCCAAGGAACAATATTTAATTGGGCCAGCCTGGTATCAAGCAATCTTTCTTCTTGTTTGGCTGCAGCACAGGGAGGAGAAGCCAAGAAAAAGTCTGAATTCTACATGAGTTCGATATTGGTAGATTGTATACTGTGCAACCAGCCTTTCCCAGGTCTCAGGTGTGTCTGGGATAGGGAAAGGATGCCTGTATATGCCGCCTATAGACCATTATGGGCTCAGCAGTACCATAGCCATTACAGGGAGGTCTGCGAGCAGTTCATCATGCCACTCTACACACTCATCTTCCAGAAGGAATGTGACTGTATGTCAGAGGAGGCTATGCAAGTAATAGAAGAGCATGCAGACTATTTCCTGACTGAGAATGGCATGTACATCAGAATGTTTGGTGGCACGAAATGCCCCTTATTGCTTCCCAAATACGCAACAGATTATGTTATTCATAAAGAAGCAGTTAGGCAGGTATTCATTGATGGAATAGGGAATTACCTTTTTGAGCAAAAGAAGGCTACATATCCTCCGCTACCATTTAAACTAGGTAGCTATAGATTTGCCAAGGTAAAACAAGCTACAGAGTTCATAGAAGAATTGGGGAAATTCCATTTTGGTGAGATGCCTTTTCGAAGGAATGATACTCATGGTAAAATGGCAGAGCACTGCAAAGAACATAAAGTACATTTTGAGTACAGTCACCACTTTGACAAGGAAGAATCTGTCTTTCGAAGTGCCCTTAACTTGATAGCTCTGAGAAAAAGGTTTAAGCCTAAGAACCCCACCAAGGGTGGAAAGGGGGCCGAGCAAGCCAGAGCTGAGCAAGCCAGAGCTGAAGAAGAGGCCAGGAGGAGACAGGAAGAGGCCCAGAAGCTAGAACAAGAAGCTGCAGAATGGATTCATAGTGAAGAAGAAGGAAAGAGGAAAGCTGCCCAAGAAGCAGCTGAGAGAGCACAAGAAGCAGCCAAAGAGGCTGAAGAAGTAGCTAGACTGGCGGCTGAAGAAGCAAAGAGAAAGCTAGATGAAGAGCTCCAAAAGCAGGAGGCTAACAAAACAGAGCTGCCACAACAATCAATTGCTGAAATATCAATAGGACAGACCCAGGAGGAGGCAAACCCCGAGGTACAAATCCTCCAAGTACCTGCTGCTAGTGCCCTGGTGACCCCTACACTCCAGCTAATACCTTTCACTTAGAAAAAGGGTGAATAGGTCCCCGAATTCAGCACTGTCTATTATGACAGGGCCACCAAAAGAATAATGAGGAGGACAGAAAAGAAGGTTGAAGCGAAAGACCTATCAGGGAAGATGGTCACAGATACCACTGTCATGCTAGGGACAGACAAGGATCCTAGGTTCACAATAAGAGACGGGGCTGCCATGATTGATGCCTCTGAGGACAACATAAACAGGGTGATGATTGAACTAGAGACAACTAAGAAGACCTCTGCTCAGCTAAAAGACACACTGAGAAAAGAAAGAGATGAGGGTAATAGACTCAAGAGGAAATATGAACACATGCAACGGGAACTGGAGTCCTCAAAAGGTGAAGTCCATGCCCTTCAAGTGGAGGTACAAGCCAAGGGAACAGCACAGGAGTCCCTAGAAAGCGTACAACAGGAAGCCCAAGATCTAAAGAGGGACAAGAAACAATTACTGGCAAAGGTGGAAGACCTAGAAGGGCAACAGAATATCATCTATGAGTCCAATGATGCATACATCAAAGAACTGAAAGAGCAGCTGGCTTCTCTGACTACTGATCTGGAAGCAGCCAAGGAGTAGCAAGTCAATCTGCAGCCATTTAAAGGATATATCCTGACTTAGAAGGCTCGAATGCTACAACTGCAGACTGCTCTGGAAGAAGAGCGGTGCAAAGTCCTTCAGATTGACAGCAGGCTAGAAGAGGTCATGGAAACTTCCTCATACTTCGTTGATCGATCTCAGGAGGTTGTTGAGGTCTTGAGTGCCAGAATGGCAAGGCCAGAAGATGATGCTGAGACTCCAGAAGGGCTACCAGCAAAAGACCATCAAGCCCTCAAGAGAGATCACAACCTGATAGAGTTCGCCATCAGTACTGCAGAAGACTTCAAGAAGGCTGTAAAAAAGAAGCAGGGAGCATGCTCAGAGTATTTCAGAAGGCTCCTGAATACGTACAACCGATGTCAAACAGAGGCTGAGCATAGGATTGAGGAGTTCTTGGATCATGAAGCCTTTCTGGAAATATTGCAGAAAAGATATCAAGATGCGGAGGCCAGAACGCAGCAGGTGAAAGCCATTGATGACCAAGTGCTGAAGGATGAAGTGAGCCATGCAGCCGTTAGCATGCAGTTTTTAGAAGATCAGCTACGGTTGAGCCCAGCAAGAATCGAAGCCATCAAAAACCAAGTCGAGAAGCTTGACATAAACATTCAATTCCTGGAGCCATGCGCTTTTGAAGGCCTTGCTGCTGAGGCAGCAGCATGGAAGAAGTTCCTAGAAAGTCAAGCGGGACCCTCCTCATAAAGGACCGTTCAGCTTTGTGCTATTTTAATAATTTTGTAAAAGTCTTTTTGAGAAATGAAGCGTGGGGAAAGCAAGAGGTTGGGAAGCCCAAAGGTCACTTTGGGCAGCCCAACCATTTTGACCTTTTGTATAAAAGTAGGAAGCGTGGAAGGAATAAGGGATTTTTTTTCCCCAGTAAGACTGGTGATGACATATTGTAAGAAGAACTACTTCATTTTGCAATAGAAATTATAGTTTGCTTGTTGAAAGAAGATCGATGGGATTTCAAATGTTTTGCCATTGATAGTTGAAAGATGAACTACTTTGTTTTTCAGCATTGTGTCCATGAATCATGAGATCGTTCTAACTTTATGACCTATGTCTTGTTTAAATGATTTCTGATTTATTTTATGAAAAAACCACCATGAGTAATGCATGCTTATCATGAAACAATTAGCTATCTAGTTGTGGAAATATCTTTCATTGTTCATGCTTGTAAAAGTAAATGTCAGCTATCTGTAATTGCTTTTATCATGTGTGCACATCGGCATTACTCACATATATTGGATATAAGTTGGCTCCCCAGGGATAGGTAGATAGGGATAGATAGATAGTTAGGTCATTGCATAGCTGCATGTGTGATTCAGATGCCGGCGAGTCTAAGACAGGAGGTAAGAACCTCCGCATCACATTGTGACCGCTCCCTGCATCCTTCACCACCCTACATGTTTAGTTTACTTCTTGCATATCATTTTTAAGTTAAAATACAAATTCCGGTGGACCGGGCCGCAACCGGTAAAGCCTTTGTTTGTGTTTGACCTACGGTAGCCGGACCGCAAAACCGGGTGGATTCCCTATACCAAACAATCAACGGGCTAGTTGGGAACGTTGATTGGGGAGAATCCCTTTCTGTTGTCGCCTGCGATTTTCCAGGCCTCAACAGAATGAAGAAGGTGATGAAGCAGAAGGATCAAGAAGGAGTCTACCCATGAAACAAATAAAGATAAGTATTCAATTGTCATTTCATGATATTTTTTTTGTTATGCATTTGTTTATATTTAGTTGATGTATTATGCATGATAGAATGTATGCATTAATGACAGTATACTACTAATATGCATGTGATGGGTAAGTAGCTTATGGTGTTATACAACTCTCCATTGCTACTTATCTAGAATGATACCTCTTTGCTGACATATTGGATTAGTGCACAATCTCAATGTTGTCCTGGTAGAGATGGAAGGCATCTAGAAAAGTTTCCGTGAGATATGGATGAATGTTGTATTGGCTAAAATAGTTGCATAATCATATATCTTGATGCAAAAGAATTTTTCATTATGAATATACCTTATGAAATGTTTCTAACCACACAACTAAGGCATTTGACTTGTAGGAAATATCGCGTACATAATCACCTACAAGAAAAGAAGGATGAGACTTGTTCCAAAGAACAAGCAACGACAATTCAAGATGAAGAATAATATGACGAATGTAGCGACATCATTGATGCAGAACCTTCCATCCATGAAGAAGTAACCAAGAAGAAAGGGAAGACCAGTTCAAGAAGAATGATGTCTAGGATGTAGTATCGATACATGAAGGGAAGTTCGTAGTTCCATCATGTCGTAGATGGAAACATCGTGGGATACAAGGCAAGATTCATAGCATGAGGCTTCTCATGAAAAGAAGGCATAGACTACGAAGAGACATTTGCAGCCAGTGGGAGTTGAGACACATGACAAGCAGAATCATGTGTGCAAATGAAAGAAGGCCTTGTAGAAGCTCAGAACACACCCATGGGATAACACATACATTGGGATCTTGATGAAGACCTGAACCTTCACTACAAGGTTGAAGATGAAAGCCTATAGAGGATGACAAGCTCACAGATGGGTGCGAGAAGAACTTTTGAAAAAGTTCAAGATAGATGATCTTGGTATCCAATGATCCTAGATGGATACATAGAATATTAGTAGCAGAGGAAGCTACTTGTCACTCTGGTATAGAATGTTTCAGTGCATAGAGTACGAAAGATAAAGGGAGAATGATGCTCTTCTTTAGAGGGAGTGATTGAAGAAGATCCTGAGGTTCGACATGGTATGACAGGATGGACAAATTACTAATGACTCTAGGCTTTACTGAGAGTAGAGAGGATTCCAACCTTTGCTTCAAGGTTGAAGGTGGAAGACCAGTGATGCTCTTGTTATATGTCGATGACTTGTTCCTGACAGAAAAAGGAACTCATTAAATTTGCAAGAAGAAGACTTGCTACTGAGTTCGAGATAAAGGACTTGGGGATGTGAACTACGTTCTAGGCATGGAGGTGTGGACAAGGGAAGTATGCAATAGAGATCCTGAAGAGGTTCAGGATGATGGACTGCAAGGCAATGACCACACCTATGGCATCGAACCTGAAGCTATTGAGTAATGCTTCATTAGAGACAGTTGATGCTACAATGTATTGTCAGATGATTTACCTGAAAAATACGAGACCAGATATTTGCTTTGCTATGAACACATTGAGACATGTTCACCTGATGGTTGCAAAGCATGCAGTGAGGTACCTGAAGGGTGCAGTTGATTATGGGCTCAAGTATGAGGCAAATTAGAAGATTAACCTAGAGGGTTATGAGGATTCGTATTGGGCAGGCAGTGCCATTGATAGTAAGAGCACTTTGAGGTGCTACTTTAGTATGGGATCAAGTGTGATCTCTTGGTTTGGTAGGATGGAGTTCTGCATGGCGTTGAGTACATCTGAGGAAAAAGATGTTGCCACTTGCTATTTGGGAGGTAGCATGTTTCTTTTGAAAACTACTATTTGATTTGCTTGATCTGACTTGCATTTTTGTATGATGCAGAGAGGAGCAGTGAAGCTCTAGTATGTGATCTAGATCGATATCTATCGAAAGAGGGAGTTATAGCATAGTATGTGAGATAGGTTGTCTAAGCATAAATCCTTGTGAATCTTGTAGGTTGCTCAGATCTAAACAGACCTGTAGGTTTTCCTCGGATGTAATCGGTCCTGGAAAACCTCGCAAGTTATCCTTGAACGTAATCAACCCTAATGTGATTCTATGTTAGAAATGGCCAAAGTGAAGTTTGAGTACTTCAAGGAGAAGCTTGGTGTTCTCCAGATCGAGGTTCCCTCCAAGGGGAAATGATGAGACCTAGAGCCATTCTGACATGGTGAGAGGATTAGGTTCCTTCCATGGCCAGATGTAAGGGTTGAGCCATTCTGTCATGGTGAGAGGATTGGTTCCTTCCATGTTAGATGTGAGTGTTGAGCCATTCTGATGTGACTATAGGATTGGTTCCTACATGATCAAATATAAGTGTTGAATGCCATTCTTGGAATGGAGGCACCTGGTCAGTTACCAGGAATACTCAGTCTGGGACTGAGGGCCATTCTGATATGACTGTGGGATGTAGTCTTACATGATTAGATATGAGTGAATGGCCATTCTGATGTGATTGAGGGATGTGTTCCCACTTGATTAGATATAAGGGCTATTGCCATTCTATGGGAGAATGGAGGCACCTGGTTAGTTACCAGGAATCCTCAATTTGGGACCGAGAGCCCTTCTGATGCGGTGTTTTCGAACATGGTCAGATGTAAGTGCAGAGCCCTTCCAATGCGATGTTTTTGAACATGGTCGAAAGTAAGTGCAGAGCCCTTCTGATGCGGTGTTTTCGAACATGGTCAGATGTAAGTGCAGATCCCTTTCTATGTGGTGTGTTCACACATGGTCGGATATAAGTGCTGAGGCATTCTAGCGCGATGCATTTACACATGGTCAGATGTGAGTGCTGGGCCTTTCTGACAAGATGAGGTCAATTGTGAGTGCTTGGCCTTTCTAACAAGATGAGGTTAGATGTGAGTGCTGGGCATGCCTTTCTAACAAGACGAGGTCAAATTTAAGAGCTGGGCGAGCCATTCTGACTTAGGGTCATATATAAGCACTGAAGACCTACATGAAGTGCAGGACTACAACCAGCATGAAAAAGGGTTGGCTCTGTATAACTTTTTGTGACGAGAAGAATGAATAGATAGTAGAAGCAGTAATGATGATGATGATTTAGTGGTGATCCAGCTTTGATGATGATCTAGACTTGATGCTGATCCAACAGTGATGATCCAAACTTGATGCTGATCCAACAGTGACGATACAGATCAAGTGACGATCCAGACTCGATGATGATCCAGTGATGATCTAGATCCAGTGATGATCCAGACTTGACAATGAAGATGACTTGAAGATGAAGATGACTTGAAGATGAAGATGACTTGATGATGATCCAGATGATATAGAGAAGAAGACTTGTGCTAATAAATTGTGTCGAGAGAATACCTTCCTAGTTAAGAGGGAGTGTTGATGTATTTGTAACTTCGGAATGTATTCAATTGTATATCTTATGTATTGTACCCTGATATTTATTTCGGGAAGTATCTATGATGTAATTGAGTCATGTCATGCCCCGATGTTTCGATCTGGAGATTCAATCATGTAAACAAGTCATGTAAAGTCATTGAGGTTAACTCTCCATTGTAAGTCGGGGAAATAGTCCCCACAGTTGGGTCAAGGTTAACCCTCCTTGTTGATCGGAGGGCAAAGTCCCCACAGTTGTGGGGCACTAGGGTTATTAGACTCTCCTAGAGATGTCGGTTTTAATAAGTAATTGTTAAGTGGGGCCGACATGTTAAAGTGGACATTAAGTGAAAAAAAGAATATAAATAGAGAGTGAGCCTCTCTATTTATCACACACACACTCACTCATTGGGGCACATGAGTGAGAGAGAAGTTGTTGGGACAAGAGAGAGACTACTGCTGTCGGGAGATCATCTTTATGTTTTTGGGTTTTACTTTTGGTGTTGATTCTATCTTTGAGGAAGTTGTGTGGTTTTCTCCTTTATGGTTTCCCTAAGGAAAATTCTTTGTCTCTTGTCTCTTGTGTTTATTGTTGTGCATGTTATTCTCTCAAATAAGATCCTAAGATAATGCTAGCTTGAATGATAAAAATCTAACTACCCACAATTTGCAGGATGCAGGTTGCGGGATGAAAAACTTGACAAATTATGGAGATTGAATAAAACTTTAGTACTTTTGTCATCTCGCATCCCGCACTTGCGGGATGCGGGTTACGGGAACACGCAACAAAAATCACACAATAATTCACTTCCTGCAACCTGTATCCCGCAACTTGCAGGATGCGAGTTGCGGGAAGTGATTTATTTTATGATTTTTGTTGCTTGTTCTTACAACCTGCAATTTGTGGGATGTAGGTTGCGAGATGAAAAACTTGACAAATTATAAACTTTAAGATCATGCAATCTACATTGCGGGTTGTAGGATGCGAGATGACGGATGGACATAATTGTTTGAAAAAATAGTTTTCCAGGAACGCTGAGAGGGTAAAAATATTGAATCTTTACCGCAACAAATTCTCTGCAATAGACTTTTCGTGTTGGCATTGTTTGTTTATAGACCTCAAAACCGAAGGAGAAATCCTAAGAGATCTTGCCATGTGGAGAAACCCTAAGAGATCAAGAAAAGATTGAATTTGTAGAGATTGGAAGTCGAGGAGATTACTTCCGAAACCAGGAACGAAAATCAGAAAAGTGCAATGCGGAAAGCGGAAAGGTAAAGTGATAATCAATTTATCAATTTACCTTTCCCCATTTCGCTTTGCAATGATGAAAGAGGAAAGCAGAAAGGTAAACTGTTGCACCTGGAAATTCCACATTACCTATCAGCCTTCTTGGAAGTTCCACATTGTCCTTTTTCCTTCTGGAGAACTTCACCTGAACTTGACCTAAGATATTTTGGGCTTCTTTTTCCCATATCTTGGAGGGTCAACGCCTTTCTCCCTTTTACACAGAGCGCCAATAGTGCTGCCCACTATGGAGTAAAAAGCATCGATGCCTCCTTTTATTTGACATAAAATTAGTTCAACGCACATGTCCCTTTTTCTAAGAGTGTCAATGGTCCCAAAATTGGAAAAAAGAAGGTTTTGGAAGCTTCCATTCAGAAGCCTCCGTGGAGTCAGTTCCTACATGCTTGGGAGAGGTTGCATTCACTTCCCTCACCCGTTGGGATCACATCCTATCCATTTTCCAAGTCATCTCATGAGTTCTATAGGCCTATAAATGAAGCCTTCATGATGTGAGTAAAGGAGGGCAAGAAAAGTACCCTTATGCTGTTAGTTTGAAGTCTGAATTAGAGGCAAAGTATAGCTGGCTTATGTTTGGAGAGATCTTCATAGTTATAGAGGATTTTATATGTTCTTGTAGATATCAAAGCCATCAACATCAAGGCTTGGTTGTACTTATCTCTCTTTCATAATTAATACAAAAGTGTTTCCCTTTCCTATATTTGATGTATTGATTTTAATTGAATATTATCAAACTCCTTTATCACTGATATAAGTAATAAATTTATCATGATGCTCTCATCCTGCTTGTTTGTCTTGTGATCTGTTTTGCAGGTGTTGAACCATTGAAAAGGCTCTTGGAGAAAAGACAAAGAGATCTAAGGCTGAGGTATATTGTATTTCATGTTATTTAATTTGATTGCTTAAGGAAAGGATATGCTGCTGTGTCTTTTTGTTCTGTGCTTGTGACTTACAGTACAGAGGAACAAATAGTGTCTGCATTGATTGAGAATTCCTTATAACAAATTTGGCGACCATACTGGGGATCAGCATAATTCGATCAGATCTTGGGTAGATCCAATTAGATCTGGTGCAGGTCCAGTCAGATCTACAAGCTTTGGTAACCATTCCACCTATGAAGGTTATTTTCTCTCCTTTCAGTCATTTATATTGATAAGGTAAGCCATTCATCTTACTATTATGATTTATTGCCTCTATTCTGAGAGTGGTATTTACTTTTCTACATTGCAACTCAGTACCTTTTTTGGTTCCTCTTGCAAGTTCTTGACTTTTTCAGTCTATTGACAGACTGGCGCACCTCCCTTCGGCTGACAAAGCGCTGACCTCCCCATGGCGCATTTCCTTCTTCACCTGGAGCGTCGATAATGCCTTTCCTCAAAGTTGACAGAGCACTGACAATGCCTTCTTTCAAAAGCGTAAGTGCACCGATCAACCCAACAATGCTCTAGTGCAGCACCCTTCAGTGCATTGAGGTAGGCCTTTAAACTGCCTGTAAAAATATTTTAACTACCTATGAAAAGTTTTCCTTCCCAGACTGTTTCTTTATCTGGAATTTCTTGTGTGTTTTTCTTGTTTTCTTGCTGTCTGAGTTTGGTGGTATTCTGAGGATCTTATTCTCTTTTTGAGCGCAGTTCCAAAATATTTAGCTTCTTCATTGTTAAAAAGAAAAGTGGAAAAAGTTCAGTTTTGGATTTTGGTAAAGTGGTTATTCTTTGAAAATTTTTACTTTTGAAAAGAAACTTATAGCGTCTTTCTAAATTAGTTATGCTTTAAAGCTTGAGTGCTTGTCATTTTTCAAAAAATACAAAAAGAAGTTTATTATTTTGTCTTGTTTATGCTTGAGAAAGTTCCATTTTCCTTTGCATAAGTGATTTAGACATATAGGTCTTTTTGCATTATAGAGAAAGTTAGTTTGGTATGCATGTTAGAGGCTTTGTTTTCTGTCCTCATTCAGAGATTTAGAGTGCTTGTTGAAAGAGATTTGTGTTTGAAAGAACTTTCTTTGCATTCCTTGTTAGATCTTGTTTTGACCCATGAAAGTGGCATTTTATTTAGTGTGTTGTTGAAAAGAAAAAGAAAAAGGTTTCTTCCTCACCCTAGCTAGTTCTCATCGAAGTCAAAAACTGCATTTACATTTAGATTAATTTGCATTATTGGAGACAACACCTCACAAACATTCACTAATCATTCAGATAAAATTAACGGTAGCTTTAGGTCTAAAATTGTATAGATATTTGAGTGATAAGTTAGTGACTTGTTCGGGCGTCATAAAACGTAGGAGCTGTCGTTACCCACCTGCACTGCAACCCGAGAATTGCGCAGTTCTTCCACATACCGTCGGTATATCGAACAGCCTTTCACATACCCTTGAGGTATATAGAAAGGTACTTCATGTACTTGATTGTATATCGGAAGGCCCCTTGTGGATGGTTTTGCATTAGACAACACTATTACTGATTTGGGCTCCCACGTACCTTGTGTATATCGGGAGAGCCCACTAGGATTCCTTGTCCAATCGAGAAAAACCATTTGGTTGTCTTGTTTGGAGCAATACACTGAAAACAAGATTCAAGGAGACTAATATGCACATACCCCTATGGTATATCGCGAGTTGCACCTTCTTGACAAACCTGGTGAGAGACCGACTATTTTGAACCCGTCCTATCACTTAAGAATTCTTGTGACCTTTAGCTCTGTGTAGGTATATTTGTGTGTTTTTTCCCTCTTTTTGACTTAGATTAGACAGCTTCAACCACCACCATGGCTATGCAACTTACAAGACGTCATTCTCATAGATTGCAGGGTTTACCTCTTGACTCTCCTCCTACCATGGAAGGACAAGAAGGGGTAAATATGGAACAACCAGCTTCTGTGGATGCTCCTGTAGGAACTACCTCAACCAAGGAAACTAGAGATGATTTCACTATTTATAGAAATCCTTTAGTCCAATTGTCTCCTGCGGCTGATGTTCATTCGCCAATGGAAGGTTGTGTCGATAGTCCTATTGAAGCAGAATTTGGCCCTAATGCTCCTTTTTGGAGGACTTCTTTGGGCCAAGCCATTTCTGAGTTCATAAGATTTCCCAGTAACCTTTTTTATAATCATTAGACTAAATTATCTTGTTTCTTTCAAATTGTTTACCAAGCATCATTGGGTGGCAGATTGCACTGCTGTTGGAATTAGTTTCCCTGGTTGGCCCTATCATTACTAAATTTATTTGCATGATTTACAAATTTATAGATGGTGGCCAATGATGTTTCCACTAATATGCCAACTAATTAGCTACTATAGATGTCATTTTATATAAACACTTTTTTGTAGCAAAGGGGATGGTATAAGGCATCGTGGAATTCATTTAGTTTGTCTAGGTGCTCTAGAGTCTAAACATTGTGTCTGAGTTTCAGGTTCAGTTTTAGTTGTTATCCTAGAAGGGAGTACAAGTACCACTTGATGGGAATCAATGATTGTATTTCTGAATTTAGTTGTTTATATCTCAAAAGCAAAATTCTAGGTTGTAGCTATTCACTCTTAGTAGATGTGATTTGAAGATTATGCTTTCCCCTTATCAAAGCAGATCTTGTTGATGTATTTGTAACTTCGGAATGTATTCATCTATGTATCTTATGTCTTGTAACCTAATGTTTATTCCGAGATGTATCTATAATGTAATTGAGTCATGTTGTCATGCCCCGATGTTCCGATCGGGAGGATCTATAATGTAAAAAAGTCATGTCAAGTCATTGTGAGTAACCCTCCTATTGTCTAAGGGTTAGAGTCCCCGCAATTTCGGGGAACTAGGGTTATTAGACTCTCCTAGAAGAGGTCAGCCCTAGTAGGGTTTTAGTCATGCGGGGATTAGTATCAATAGAGAGCTAGACTCTCTATTTAGGACACATAACTTACACACTCAAGTGTAGCACATAGTTGAGGAAGAAGAAGACACCGGGGCTAGATAAGAAGAAGGTTACTGCTGTTAGGAGATCACTTACTGTTTTGGGCTTTTACTATTTTGGTGCTGATTCTATCTTTGAGGAAGTTGCGGGGTTTTCTCCATTTATGGTTTCCCCAAGGAAAAACACTGTGTTCATTATCTCTTGTGTTTGATTACTGTACTTGTTATTCTCTCAGCTAAAGATCCTAATAATGCTAGCTTAATGTTGAAAAACTAACATGGTATTAGAGCTAACATGAGAAGAAGACACTCTGCAGCTGCAGAAACTAGGGCTTCCTATTTTGTGGATCTCTATCCACATATTTTTAGCAAAAGTAAGGTGGAATAACTCTCCTCCTTAGGGCGCATCTTTTTGTTGAAGCAGAATCCAATTCTGAGGTTTTTCAGTTTTGGACCTGACACTACTGCCTAAAATTAGGGCTTTTCACAGAAGAGGAATTTTTTAGTGAGCCCAGGCTTGGATTGATCTCCTCCCCAAAATCGAATTTAGGGATAAATTTCAAGGCATTTGGGTGGACATAACTCCGGAAAAGCAAAACCCTAATTTGCTCTTGATCCAGTACTGGGGGATTTCAGCTCCAAATCCAAATCTAACATCTTGACCTGGTAAGATCTAAATATTTTGTATTTCCATTTGAGGTTCTCAGTTTAAGATGTCTCATCATACCAAGCTTGATGAAAATATTGAGGGAGCTGATAACTTCTGAGCCTGGAAGTATAGGATCTCCCTGGTCCTGGAAGAAAATGAGTTGGACTCCTACATCCATGAGGAGATTCCAGTTCCAGAGGGAGATGAGGCAAAGGCCTTGCATGAGAAGAAGTTGGTTATGGAAAATAGGATCATTTCCGATTATATCAAGGATCACCTTATCCCACAAGTGTCCTCTCTCAAGACACCTAAAGCTATGTTTGATGCCCTAACCAAATTATTTGAAGGTAAGAACATAAACCAGAAGATGAATATGAGGAATCAACTAAAGAATGTGAAGATCCATAATGCAGAGACTATCCAATCTTACTTCACAAGGGTTTCTCAGATCAAGGAACAATTAGAAGTTGTAGATGAAGAAGTGGAGAATGCAGAAATTGTGATGACAACATTGAATGGCCTTTCTAGGTCATGGGATTCATTCATCCAAGGAATCTGTGCTAGAAAGAAGTTAGTCAAATTCAGCAGACTATGGGAAGAATGTTCTCAAGAAGAAGCTCAGATAGCAGCTTGAGAAGAGAAGATGGGAAGTGAATATCAAGCTCTCACAGTTCATTCCAAGAAAGACAAAAGAAGCTCTCATCACTCCAAAGGTAAGAATCCTTACCATAGAGATAACAGTAGAAAGGACCTATATAAATTGAGTTTTTATACATGTGATGAAAGAGGACACTTTGCAAAATACTTTCCTAAGAACAAGGTTCACTCTCATAAGAAGAAGGGTAACAAGAGAAGACATCATGCTCATGCTGCAGAGGATGATGAACCATCCAAGAAAAGAACTAGATATGAAAGTGAAAGTTCTTCCAGTGAAGATGAATATGTTTTGATTTCTGCTCTTACGGGAAACATTACTCATGGAAGCACTGATTGGATTATAGACAGTGGGGCTTCCAAACATATGATAGGATTCCTTTGTGAAACTTTCAGAACATGAATCACCTCACAAGGTGAAGCTAGGAGATGATTACCAGTATCCAATAAAAGGTACTGGGGAATCCTCCTATAAGTGAGACTCTGGAAAGTCTATAACAATGAAGGAAGTTTTGTTTGTGCCAGGAGTCAAGAAGAACCTCCTCTCCATATCTGCATTAGATGCAAAAGGAATGAGGGTTGCATTCATAGATGGTCAAGTCATCGTGTGGCCAAAAGGAAAGACTATCGATGATGCGGTGGTAATTGGAGAACAAGAAGGAGGATTGTACAAATTAAAGGGCCATCTAGAACAAGCATTGGTCCATGACACAGTAGAGCCAAGTGAACTTTGGCATAGAAGGCTTGCACATGTGCATTATAGAGCATTGCCAATTGCAAGCAAAGCTGTTGAAGGTATTCCAGAATTCCAAGCAAAACATGATGGGGTCTGCAAAGGATGTGCAAAAGAAAAGAATACAAAGAAGACGTTTCCTAGCAGTGAAAGCAAAGCCAAAGGAATCCTAGAAATCATCCACTCCGATGTATGCGGTCCTATGTCATCAAGATCACTAAGCTGGTATGCATATTATGTTTCTTTCATTGATGATTTTTCTAGGAAGACATGGGTTTACTTCATGAAGAACAAAGACGAAGTATTCAACAATTTCAAGAAATTCAAAGCCTTGATCGAGAATCACACTGAAAGGAAGATCAAGAATTTTTGATCAGATAATGGCGAGGAATTCACTTCGAATGAATTCAAAGAGCTATGTAAAGAATCAGGGATTAAGAGGGAGTTGTCCACTCCTTATAATCCACAACAGAATGGGATTGCAGAACAGAAGAACAAAACTATCATGGAAGCTGCAAGAGCTATGCTTCATGATCAAGATATTCCTATGCATCTTTGGGTGGAAGTTGCCAGAACAACGGTGTATTTACAGAACTATACTCCACATAGAGTACTCGAGAACAAGACTCCTGAAGAAGTCTTTTTCGGTAAGAAACCAGAAGTTAGCCATCTCAGAATATTCGGCTGTCTTGTATACATACACATTCCAAAAGAGAAGAGAAGAAATTTAGATCCTTCAGGAAAGAAGGGTATATTTGTGGGATGCTCGGAAAGCTCGAAGGCTTATAGAATATATTTCCTAGGATACAAGAAGATTGACATCAGCAGGGAGGTGACATTTGATGAAGACACAACTTACAACAAATCCAGAACGAGGCCTGCTAAAGAACCTAAAGAAGCAGAAGCACCCAGAATTCATGATACAACCATGAATGAAGAAACTCAAGAAGAAGATCGAGATTTTGAAGAACCACAAAGACATGTAGATCCACCTCTAGAGAAGAATCCTCATAAGAGGAAACCTGCTTGGGTATGTGAAATTATCCAAGGTGCGGAAAGATATGGGGCTCCAGAAGAGAATCACAGAGAAAGAAAGAGGACCAAATCCTGCTCCGGGTATGTAGCTTTACTATGTGATTTCATTGGTAAAGAACCTTCCAGTTATGAAGAAGCGACAAAACAAAAAGAATGGAAGGATGCTATGATCGAAGAGTATCAATCGATCATGAAAAATGATGTGTGGGATATTGTTCCAAGACCAGAAGGGAAGTTAGTTGTAACTTCCAAATGGATCTACAAGATCAAACATGCTGCAGACGGTAGCATTGAAAAATATAAGGCAATATTTCTCGGGGTTTCTCTCAGAAAGAAGGAATAATTTATGAAGAAACCTTTGCATCCGTAACCAGATACACTTCCATTAGATCAGTACTTGCTCTGGTTGCAGTAATGAAATGGAAGACACACCAGATGGATGTCAAGAATGCCTTCTTGAATGGTGTAGTGGAAGAGGAAGTGTATGTAGAGTAGCCACTCGGGTTTGAGACACATGATAGGGATTCTCATGTGTACAGACTGAAGAAAGCCCTGTACGGTTTGAAACAGGCACCCAGGACATGGTACGGTAGAATTGACAAATTTCTATCTAGTTTGGGCTTTACCAAGAGTAAAGCAGATTCCAACCTTTACTACAAGGTTGAAGATGGAAACCCTGTGATGCTTCTACTATATGTAGATGATTTGTTTGTGACAGGTATGGATGGGGTGATTGCTAATACAAAGAGAAAGCTTGCTGCCAAGTTCGAAATGAAAGACTTGAGTATGATGCATTATTTTCTAGGTATGGAGGTGTGGCAAAGCGCGGATGGAATCTTCCTTGGACAAGGGAAGTATGCAGTAGAGATCCTGAAGAGGTTTGGGATGATGGACTACAAGGCTATGGACACACCTATGGAATTGAACCTGAAGCTCATGAGTGATGCAACATCAGAGCCGGTCAATGCTACGATATATCGTCAGATGATTGGGTCCTTGATGTACTTGACGAACACAAGACCAAATATTTTCTTTGCTGTGAACACCTTGAGCCAGTTCTTGACAGATTCGAGAAATGTTCACTTGATTGCTGCAAAGCATATTCTGAGGTACCTGAGAGGTACAATTGATTATGGGCTCAATTACGATGCGAATCAGAAGATTAACCTAGAGGGTTATGTTGATTCAGATTGGGCAGGCAGTGCTATCGATAGGAAGAGCACTTCAGGGTGTTGCTTTAGTATGGGATCAGGTGTGATCTCTTGGTTTAGCAGGAAGCAATCCTGTGTGGCACTGAGTACAGTTGAAGGAGAGTATGTCACAGCTTGTTCAACTAGTTGTGAGGCAGTATGGCTGAGGAAGCTACTGTCTGATTTATTTGATCTCCAATTGGATGCTACTTGTATACATTGTGACAACCAGAGTTGCGTGAAGTTGTCAAAGAATCCAGTATTCCATGATAAGTCGAAGCATATTGAGATCAAGTATCACTATGTCAGGGATATGGTGCAGAGGGGAGTAGTGAAGCTCCAATATCTTGTGACGAACGATCAGATAGCTGATGTGTTGACAAAGCCATTAGCTAGGGTGAAGTTTGAGTACTTCAGGGAGAAGCTTGGTGTTCTCCAGATAGAGGTTCCCTCCAAAGGGAAGTGATGAGTCTGTGAGCCATTCTGACATGGTGAGAGGATTGGTTCCTTCCATGGTTATATGTAAGGGCTGATCCATTCTATCATGGTGAGAGGATTGGTTCCTTCCATGTCAGATATGAGTGTTGAGCCATTCTGATACGATTGTAGGATTGGATCCTACATGATCATATATAAGGGCTATTGCCATTCTTGGAATGGAGGTGCCTGGTTAGTTACCAGGAAAACTCAGTCTAAGGCTGAGGGCCGTTCTGATATGACTGTGAGATGTGTTCTCATATGATCACATATGAGTGCATGGCCATTTTGATGTGATAGAGGGATGTGTTCCCACTTGATCAGATGTAAGGGCTCAGCCATTCTGTCATGGCTAAAGGATTAAGTTCCTTCCATGTCAGATGTGGGTGCTGGCCATTTCAATGAGTAGGTCGGATGTAAGGGAAACTTCCATTCTCTAAGAGAATGGAGGCACCTGGTCAGTTACCAGGTAGCTCAGTCTAGGATTGGGGGCCATTTTGATGTGACTGTAGGATTGGCTCCTACAAGATCAGATATGAGTGCAAGCCCTTCCATCATGGTTGCAGGATGTGTTCTCGCATGGGTGGATGTAAGTGCATAGCCCTTTCATCATGGTTGCAGGATGTGTTCCCGCATGGGTGAATGTAAGTGCAAAGCCCTTTCATCATGGTTGCAGGATGTGTTCTCACATGGGTGAATGTAAGTGCAAAGCCCTTCCATCATGGTTGCAGGATGTGTTCCCACATGGGTGGATGTAAGTGCAGAGCTCTTCCAGCATGGTTGCAGGATGTGTTCCCGCATGGTTGGAAGTGCAGAGCCTTTTTAGCATGGTTGCAGGATGTGTTCTCGCATGGCTAAATATAAGTGCTGAGCCTTTTCGATAGGGTTGTGGGATGTGTTCCCTCATGATCGGATGTGAGTGTTGGGCCTTTCTGATATGATTATAGGATTGGTTCCTACATGATCAGATGTGAGTGCTGGGTGTGCCTTTCTGACGAGTAGGTCAGATGTAAGTGCTGGGCAGGCCATTCTAACGAGTAGGTCAGATATAAGTACTGAAGAAGACCTACATGGAGGCTAGGCCTACAACCAGCATGAAAAAGGGCTGGCTTTATAGAACTTCATGTGACAAGAAGAATCATGAGATAGCACCCCTGATGATCCAGTGATGATGATCCAGCAGTGATGGTCCAGATCGAGTGATGATCCAGATCCAGTGATGATGTCTAGTGATGATCCAAATCAAGTGATGATCCGGATCCAGTGATGATGTCCAGTGATGATCCAGATCGAGTGATGATACAGATCCAGTGATGATCGAGTGATGATCTAGATCTGAAGACTAAGAGGACTTGAAGATGCATATGACGAGATGATCCAGTTGATACAGAGAAGAAGACTAGTGCTAAAAATTGTGTCGAAAGAATACCTTCCTAGTTAAGAGGGAGTGTTGATGTATTTGTAACTTCGGAATGTATTCATCTATGTATCTTATGTCTTGTAACTCGATGTTTATTCCAGGATGTATCTATAATGTAATTGAGTCATGTTGTCATGCCTTGATGTTTCGATCAGGAGGATCTATAATGTAAACAAGTCATGTCAAGTCATTGTGAGTAAACCTCCTATTGTCTAAGGGTTAAAGTCCCCGTAGTTCCAAGGCACTAGGGTTATTAGACTCTCCTAGAAGAGGTCGGCCCTATTAGGGTTTTAGTCATACCGGGATTAGTATAAATAGAGAGCTGGACTCTCTATTTATGACACATCACTTACACACTCAAGTGTAGCGCATAGTTGAGGAAGAAGAAGACACTAGGGCTAGACAAGAAGAAGGTTACTACTATTAGGAGATCACTTATTGTTTTGGGCTTTTACTATTTTGGTGCTGATTCTATCTCTGAGGAAGTTGCGGGTTTTCTCCATTTATGGTTTCCCCGAGGAAAAACATTGTGTTCATTGTCTCTTGTGTTTGATTGTTTGTACTTGTTATTCTCTCAGTTAAAGATCCTAATAATGCTAGCTTAATGTTGAAAAAATAATAGATCTCTGAACATAAATGATGTTTTATACCTACCTAACCTTTTTATGCAGTTGCTTGGAATGCAAGCATTACATTTGGAACCCGGGAAATAAAATAACAAGTGCATTTAGAAAATTTTGTTTTGTTGTAAAATCCACGACAGAGGTCAGTGCAGACATTGTATGAGAACTTACAACTGAAATCTGGGAGTAAGTCCACATGGAGATGGATACAACTTACAATCTCTATAAAGAGGTCTTGCTTTAAAAGGAACCTACACAAAACAAGAGACTACAACTAAGTCACTAATAGAGTGTAAGGCTTAAGGCACAAGATTCTCTCAAACATAATTCTTTTAAGCTCTATAAATAATATTCAACATGAAACATGGCCAAAGAGTATGTATAGTGATATAAGCAACCTAATGATGCTTGATATAAGTAACCCAATGATGCCTGAAGAGGTGCTAAGATTCCATGTACAACTTTAAGAACACCTTTTAAAATAGGTAAACGAACTACTAGGTAATGAACCAAAAGAGTGCTTAAAATATAACATAAATATTCATAGAGGGTCTTCTGGAATTGGAAAACTAAGCTTCTTTGTAATATGCTAGGGTCTCATCAAAACTACTCAAATGGTCATCCCCTAGAGCACCTAGTGGGCTCTCTATTTGTTTCCTTTGACAACGCTTCTACTTCTCTTGGTTTTATTGTGAATGGCCCACAAGAAGGATGCCTCTATGGTAGTGAAGGTGAATTCCTCTACTTCCATAGGCTCCTCTTTTCCGCAAATCTTAGGATCAATAATGTCTAGTGGTGTCACTAGTCATTTAGCAACAACCCATCCTCATGCCCCCTCCTCTCACCAAAAGAACACAAATGTGAGGTTTTCATCAAAATATCCTCTAATGGATATGTTAGCTTAGTTTTTCCAAAAAAGAATGTCTCTTTCTCCAAGGAGATCATTTAAGGATGTGGTCAAAGTAGTCAGGGATCTTTAGCCCCAACATTCTACCCAAGGAGGGAGATTCACAGAGAGAACTCAAATTCTACTTTGGTCCTACAGCTATGAAGACTTCAAAAACATGTTACATACCGAGTCATCTTGTAAAGGCTATGGAGGATATCATGGTTAAATATGATGGGATTGTCAGAAACTCACTTGGTGATGTTACTCAATTTCTATATGGTGAAGATGGTATGGATGTTGTTTGGATAGAATCACAGAAGCTTGATTATCTGAAGATGAAAAAGGAGTTTGAAAATGTTTATAAATATGAGCTTGATCAATAAAATTGGAATCCTATCTACATGTTACCAGAGCACGTGGAAGATTTGAAAACAATTTGGGAATTCCAAAACATTTTTGATGCAGAAATGCAGAAACTGGAGTCAGATAGACGACATCTAGGTATAGAAATTTCACCAAGTGGAGACAACTCCTGGCCTTTGCTTGTAAATCTTAAGAGGCTCATCTAGAATGACCAGAAGACATTCAAAATTAAAATGAGAAAACCATCAGACATGCATCCCATGGAGATTGTAGAAGAAATTGACAAGCTTCAAGAAAGACTTAGGGTTGTTCTTAGTGATGACCCAATGAGTATTGAAGCATAGAAGAATGCCACTCTCTTTTTCAACATTCTGCTTCAAAGTACATTTGCTAGTAAACGTGTCTTGAAGGAGTACCACCTTTCAAGGGACGCATTTAATGGGTAGTTGGTGAGATTGAATCTTGTTTCCTGCAGTCCTTAGTAGCTCCAGGTGAGATGATTAATTGTGTTGCAGCACGGTCTATTGGTGAACCAACTACTCAGATGAAACTGAATACTTTCCATTATACTGGTGTCAGTGCTAGCTCAGATGGGAAAACCAAGAACTGGTGTACAAATGATAGATCATAAGGTTGATGTCAAGAATCTTGTCAGGAAAGAAAAAGAAAAAAAGAGAATATTAGATGCTTGTTTCATTTCCTTTTCCATGTTTTTTGACTCAAACAAGCCATCCACATCCATATAGAGAAAGCCCAAATAAAAGATTTATCAAAATATAATTTGAGGAAGCTCATTGGAACCGTAACGTTTTAAATTCTTGACTTCTCATTCCCATTTCAGGGCACAGGTTAAAGGTAGGTCTGAAGCAATTTTACCCTCTTTCCTAGTCTCTATTTGTAATTTTTGTAAGAAATTTTATTTGAGGGTGTGTTTGAATGGAAAAAAATTGTTAATAACCATATAGATCATATAAACCCTAAACATTGTCTAAAATATTTTTTGTGAGCACATTTTGAGCAGATCGTTGGTGGTTCTAATCTCATTCGACTTCCTTTATGGGGTGCTCCATTTTTTGGATTAACAATTGATCAAAGGTGTATGGAGTGTTTTCATCATCTGGCATGTCTTTGTTGTTACTTGTGGATAACATTAAGCCCTAACGCCCTTTGTTGGCATCTCTTTTTCATGCTCACACCCAAGTAAACCTTCGGCATTACCTCCAAGCCCTTTAGCCTTCACATGCAGCAACAAATTAACACCTTTAAAGGCATATACTATGTTTTACATTCTTTTATTTTTTGAAATTGATTTTAAAGCAGTAAGCTACAGGCTTGCCTATGTTTTGTCTCTTTGAAATCTCTTGAAAACTTTGCTTTTCATTACTGGGTTTGCTCACATCATCATTGGTGAAGTACTGCCACTATAACTCTATTTGCAACCACTTGGAAGAGACTAGATCCATAGTACATACCAATTGTTGTACTTTTCATGTTTTGAAAATCACCCTACTATTGTCTATTATATTTGTAGATCTGAAAAGTCTCATGTTTTCATCATATTCAATAAATCAAGTTCTAAGTGGAATACATCAAATAGTGATATACTCTGTCTACATCTTGAGAATAAAGAAATCCTAATACTCAAAACTATAAATTCATTACTACTATTATATACTTGAAAAACCTTGGAAGATCACTATATTTACATCACTATCCACAAATTGCAGCTCTGAAAGGTCTCTCTCTCTCTCTCTCTCTCTCTCTCTCTCTCTATATATATATATATATATATATATATATATATATATATATATATATATATGCCCATAGTTCTCTGGCAAGCCTGGTTATGGTGAAAAAGTTAGTAATTCAAAGCTTTATACCCCATTCTAAGGTTTGAAAATTTCCCTTAAAATTTTCTTCTAATCAAGTTAAATCTCTGTGTTGTTGATGTAGATTGGTATGGTGGTTTACGAGAAGCACTCTAACCTTAGTGTCAAAGGAATCAAAAAGTGGTTTAAATATTACGATTCTATCCTCAGCTCATTTGGAAGTCTATACTGTTTTATCCCATGAGAAGTAAGCCTCTTTAGAAAACCTTCATTCTGTTTATTTTGGATTGCTACAGTGATTTATGAGAAGCACTCTATCCTTAGTGTCAAAGGAAGCAAACAATGGTGTAAATATTGCAATTCTATCCTCGGCTCATTTGGAAGTCTATACTCAGTTTTATCCCCTGAGTAGTAAGTAGTGCTCTCTTCAGTAAACCTCCTTTCTATTTTGGGCATCGAATGAGATTAGTTTTGTCCTCATTAACCTACAAGCTTATACTCTCCAAAATTTCAGTTCTAAAAATGTGCTTCTTTTATCCTTGTGCCCACAATCCTTTTTGAAAAAGTTAGGTCATGATAAATGGCCAATGATTCATATTCGAATTCTCACATCTAATACAAAATACCAGATCTCTTTCTCTAACAATCTTTGAAGGGATAAAATCAGCCTCGTTTCGAAATTTGCGATGGTTAGTATCTCCTTTTTTTTAAGGCACTATACTTGGGTTGATTAAGTTCAAGCTAAACTTGGAAAATAACTTATTTGGTGGGAAAATCTTGAAATAATTATTTCACATTGTTACTTTAGTAGAGGATGACATTGAAATCTTTCAATGTGATGGGGGATGGCTTGTGGCAGCATGGAAAAAGAATAGAAATACCCTGCCTTGCTGATACAACAACCTTACATAGAAATTTTTTCCCTTGATGAAAATCAAACATTGCAAATGCACACAAATTATTGCCTAGAATAAAATTCCAACAAAAAGAATAGACGAGGATTGATCCTGGTGTCACTAGATCCGATATGGAGTGATTAAAGAACATAAGTAAGGGAAGAAGTCAAAAGAGTTGCATGTTCAGCTTCAGAAGCTTCTTCTAATGCAATTTTTGCTTCCCTAAAGTCCTATTTAGTTTAGTTCAGTATCTATTGTTAGGTTTGATGGGAGAAAGTAAGCTTTGCTAGAATCAGTATTGGATGCTACCGATTAATCTGTTGGTTGGTTAGTAATTGGTTTTATATTTAAGTGATCATAGTCAGGCTACAAAGTCACTCCTTGACTCCTCTGCTAAAGCCATTAAAGGGTCAGTGTTCCCCAGGTTTTGATAATGTCCCCAGCTTTACATCCCGTGAAGCACTACCAACGGTGACATAGTGACCAAATTCACTACGGTACCACATGGAGTGTGTAAGGAAATATTAGCAGTGTCAACCAAGAATCGAATGTTTGCGGAGATTAATGCACACAGAAGAATGTTAATGTAACCTTTGGTTTAAATGTTTTTTCAAATAGTTAACACTGATAATAGAGTTTGGCATACAATCTGAGAATTCAATGAATTAACATAAAAAATAAACTGTAATATCTTTATTTAATACTATAAATATTGCTCAACACAGTAAGAAATGGCATTACTTCCTAGTCAGATACAACAAGGTCACAATGTGAGTCAAATAAGCAGATTTGTTAAAGACTTTAGACCTGTAGGTGTATGCGGACTCACATAACTCTGGAACTGAAACAGCTTCTTAGAGTCCTCCAAATGACCACGAATTTCTTCCCTTTGATGCTGTAGGAAACAATTAACTGCAGTGTTTGCTTTCTATGCTAAGGATGGTAGTGTATATTCATAAAAAGAGAGTAGGCTGCCCAAAATACCCCTAATAGTGTTGATATGACCAAATATTCACAAATCGACTTGGGATATGAGTGATACACCATCTGCTTTCCTTCTTTTCTCTTCCCCCATGGATTTATTCTCCCCACAAGAGAAAATGACCCCAAATATGCATACCCAGCCCACAAATTGGCTCTCAGTCTACAGTGATGGATGTGGTATCATATGGACAACTTGTTATGGAATTGTAACTTGGTCTCTTCTGTCCACACATTGTCCTCCCAAAACCAAACCACTCCTAAAAAAAGTCACATAGTAACTTGAAAAAGATGTTACCATTTGATACCTCGTCCTCCCAAAACCAAAGCACCCCTAAAAAAACACATAGTAACTTGAAAAAAATGTCGCCATTTGATACCTCATCCTCCCAAAACCAAAGCACCCCTAAAAAAACACATAGTAACTTGAAAAAAATGTCATCATTTGATACCTTATGCTTATGTTTATATATATATATGTGTGTGTGTGTGTGTGTGTGTACTTATTTTATATGATTTTTTTACTATCCATTCCCCAAAACATACCTTAAATTCCTATTCTAATTAATCTAAAAATCATGTTGTGAAAAAAAACCTTCTTCTAGAGTAAAAATGTTAGCTTATTTTCATTTTTTCCATCTTATTACCATGAATACAAAACTAATTTACTTCATTTTCATGTTGTTCCAGTATTACATGTATCATTTTGCAAATGAATTTGTTGTGATCACCAAGTCACTCATTGGAAGGTCACTCCATATTTTTCCCTTACAAGTCATGAGTCATGCTACTGGTGGAAGGTTGTCATTCAACCACCAAGACATTCTTCCTAAGGCATTTTACCAACAATATATATGCTAATGGAGCATGAGCTTTAGAGGAAAATGTTACAGCTTAAGACCAAATGTTACATCTTAAGACCATAGAAGAAAATAAAATCTTATGTCAAAAAAGAGTGCCAACAACCAAAATGAGCATTTATCCAAATCTAAGGAGCACAAGGTTGGGGCATTGGAGGTCACAAAAAATATGGACCACCATAAAAATATTGAAAATAAGAGGGGCTATGAGGCCAAAAAATGGGTCGAAGATGGGTCAAGGAATTCCCCAAAAAAACACAAACGACTCTATTAGTAACCACAAGAAGGTACCCTAAAAAACAAGAGTGGACCTCCAATCTCACATAACCACTGCACACAATGACATAAAAAAGACACCACAAAAGTATCATAAAACAACAAAACGATGGCCCAAAAAACAAAATAGAGTACATAATTCGAGAGCAAAATTTATCAACAAAGTTCATTTACCCATTTTAAATGGAATACCAAAACATAAACCTTTAGATTTGATGCAAATGAAATCATATTTAAACTAAATGAATGGGAAATCACAATGTAACAAACATTTGAAACGCCATGGAATTCTTGGTTTTCATCCACAATGCACAAATATTGTTTAAATGAACAATAAGCTTAGAAATTCAAAGGCTAATAACAAGGATTCGAAGCTCTGAGTCCATAACTAAAAAAAGGGTTCTATAAATCTCTTCAAATGATCAAGATCTCTACTAGGGCTGTCCACACAAAACAATATTTTTTTTGCATGCAATTAAAAAATCCTCCATAGTTTCCATAGGATACTCCAAATTGTTGTTGATGAAGACACTGTGCATCAAACTGTTTTTGCATTGGAAAAACAACCGCTTGGTTCAAAGGGAGACAAAATAGTGTGTGTCGACATGCCAATGGAAGACCATTATGGGCATAACTTTGATTGATAAGTTTAAATGTTTTTTTCATCTTTGTGGTTGCTTAGACAATTTTATAGTATTTACAATTTAAGAATTAGTTATAATAGTCACTTGTTGTAGGGTACTTTATGTCATTCCAATTTGGAAGAGCAAATTTTAAATTAGACAAGGGAGCATTATACGTAAACTTTCATATTTGGATATTCCTACACTATTTTTTAATACATATTGTACCCGTCACTCTTAAAATAAATTAATAGCAAAATTATTTGAAACAATTTTGATTTCATCAAACAAGTATAAGGGATTAAATTTGACAAGTGACCTTTAATTATGGTGTGGAATAAGGGGCACTTATATTGCCCCTTATTTTTGGCCAAAATAATCCCTTAATCTTGCATGAATTATGGTTTGATTCCATTGCTGAGAAATTTTTCCATGGAACTTTTCCCTTGGGGTTTCGACTCATTTTCAAATGATATGGATCATCAGTTTTTCAAAAACAAAGTACAGAAGGGGTGGAACTATGTATCACCAAAATTTTTGTCCCTGTCGTAAATGAGTCGATTTGAGTTCCCGATGCCATAATTTTTTTATTGCAAATAAGTACAATCATTACACACACACACACACACACACATTTGAATATGTTAATAGTTATGATATATGCCTTCAACTTCTAAATATTGACATTACAAACTTGAATTGTAACATTGCATGAGATAAATAATATGGAGTGAGTTGATAAGTAGGAAAACTCAACCTTTCTGGTGACTCATTTTTTCCCACTAAGGAAAAATTCCACTACGATCCACTCATTTTTTAAATTTTTTGATGACCTAGGTCGTTTTAAAATTGGCCAAAACTCCTAAGGACAAAGTTCCATGATGAATGTTCTCATCAATCAAATGGAATTATAACTTTAGACAATAATCCTACTGAATTTGGGAGAAAATTTCTAGTTGAAATGAGTTGAGTTTATCCACTTATTAATTTAATCCTAAGTACTATGTCTTTCATTGTTAATTTTCTATCTAATGCACTAGGTACTAGTATGTGTCCTCTCTGTAAGAGTAAATCAAATGCAATATAACATTTTCTAGTCAGATGTCATTACTCTCGGAAGGCCTAGGAAACATCAAAGTCATTGACTGGTGGCAGAGGGGTTTGAGAAGGAAACTCAAATGGAGATTAATCTCACAAAACCTAGTTGGATGAAAAGGTGGTTTCTAAACTTAATAATGTTCCTCTTAGAATTTTATAGGCACCATGACTAGCTAGGAACAATATGATATTCTAAGACCAATTCACATCTCCCTTGCAAGTTTTCTAGAAGATTTAGCATGCATATGATGGACTTATGAACATTTTGAGAATAAATTTACCAATGCAGGTTGGGCATTTGGAAATTGACAAAATATTTCCATAGGGTTTTCTTAGCGAAGCTTTCATGGTAAATTTGGACCTATTGATCCGTCGGATCTAAACATGAGTGCATTAAAATTTTGTTGTAAAAGACTGCGTTCAACAGGTTAACTAATGGAACCGCATTAACAGAAATTAAATGCTCAGAACAGGAATGAAAAACAACACTGATAAATAGATATAAAGAAGGAAACATAGAAGCAGAGAGTCACAAACAGAAGTTGATAACGGAGTTCACCCCCTCCATTGGGCTACATCTCCGGGTCCCTCTCCAACGGGTACCGATCCAATTAATCTCTTTGAAATGGTACAAAAAAATGGTTCTAGAAACAACTTCAGCAACTGTAAACAGAATGTTGTACAAAGTCTTGAAGACCTCTCTTCTGGAAATTACAATTAGCATTCAAAGACAAAGAAAAATAACTATAATAGAGAATGTCGACTTCTACAGTAACAACATATGGGCACTGCACGACAAAATCTCTCTAAGCTTCTCATAACAGAGAAACGATGCTCTGTGCTCTAAACAAACTGCCTCTCTCCACTCTGTCTTGTGTCCCTCTTCTGTGGCCAGCATCCTCTATTTAAGCATTTTGCGAGAGGATGAGTAACGGACCACAGTTCTTATCTTCTTGATGATCGTTATAACCATATTCTAAACTGAACCATGCCATCCTGCCAAGTCAAGGCCCAAGCGTTATGTTACCACAACGTTCCAGATCCTCAAAACGTTGCAACCAACTCCACACATATATGCCGACTCCCAACACGTTGCAATGACTTGCAATTGGGCTATGCCACGTAACGTAACCGTTTGATGTCACCATCAACTTCGCAGTATAAAATGTTGCGACATATAAGGACTTCGCCATATACCCGATCTACTGTCGTAGCCTATAAATGTTGTGGTATATAAGGACATCGCCGAACCATTCGATATTCAACTGGACGACGCGCGAACTGTGTGGCCCATGCCACAACTGCGTGGCATGCGATAAGCTGCGCACCATGGGGTAACTGCACGACATGCGATAAGCTGTGCACCATGTGATAGCTGCACGACATGCGATAAGCTGCACACCATGGGGTAACTGCGCGGGCTGTTCACATAATGTCTAGCATACAATAGATTAATACACTTTGTACCATATTGGATCAGTGTAATTTTAAAGGACGAATAATCCACCGGATCATTCCTCCCCATTGAAGAGCTTTTGGACTACCAAAATCTTGAATCATTTGGTAAGTAAGTGAGGATACAACTCCCTCACTTTTCCAATCTCCATCCATCTAGCCTTGCTAGGATGCATGCCTTTAAGCCCCACTCGAAGGTACTCAGCATCCCCCCTTCGTGAAGTTCTTACATTTCTATCAAGAATAGCATCATCCTGCAACTCTTTCATGTATTCAGGTGCCAAATCATCAGCTGAAGGAATCTGTATGTTAGTGTCCTCATCTATGATCATGGGAGGCTCATACAGTTTAAGATTCTCAACATTGATGACTGAATAAATTTGCATATATGGAGGTAGATTCAAGCGAAAAGCATTAGTACCGATCTTTTCCAAGATCTCAAAAGTACCATACCTGATAGGTTTAAGATTTTTACCTTTTCCTTTCATTATTTCCTTGGTGATATGTAACCACACTCTATCACCAACTTGAAATTGATGATCAACTCGATGCTTGTCATGGCTGGCTTTGTACTTTGCCTGGCTCCTCTCCGACTGTTCCTGAACTGCCTGTTGTACCGCTTGGATTCTCTGAATGAATCTTAGAGCTTTATCTGCATCATGATGTCCATCCACTGCATCTTTGCCAAAAGAGAAATCCATAGGTGTTTTTGGAAGATAACCAAAACAAGTTTCAAAAGGAGTTTTCTTCGTGGAAGAATGAATTGAATGATTGTAAGCATGCTGTATGTACTGCAACTGCTCATCCCAGAGTTTAGGATGTTTACTACAATATCCTCTGAGCAGCTGAGCCACTGTCCTATTCACTACCTCTGTTTGCCCATCGGTCCGTGGATGAAAAGCTGTACTTTTCTTAAGTTTAGTATCCATAAGCTCCCATAAAGTTGACCAGAATTCTCCCAAGAACCGGGAATCCCTATCAGATACAATAGACATGGGTAGCCCAAACTGTACCCAAATATTCTGAAAGAATAGATGAGCTGTTTGTTCAGCAGTGATTTGTTTATTACATGGCATTAAGATACACATTTTGCTGAATCTATCCACAACAACATATAGGTAATCATGCCCTTTTCTAGACATAGGTAGCCCCCCTACAAATTCCATAGAAATGCTTTCCCAAGGATGAGAAGAAATTGGAAGAGGAGCGTACAAACCCAATTTCCTATTGCTAGGCTTACTTGTTGCACACATAACACAACCTCTTATGTATTTAGCTACAGTTTCTTGCATTTGAGGCCAATAACAATGATTCTGCAATACAGACAATGTTTTACTTACACCAAAATGTCCTGCAATCAATGAACTATGTGCTTCTCGAATCACATGTACTCTCTCTTTCTCTGGAATACAAAGTTTACCAAGATGATACAAGAGTTGGTTATGCACATAATAGTTCTCTTCTTTTTTACCATGTATTAGTGATGCATATACTTTCTTAAAATCTTTATCTTCTGCATACTGTTCAATATAACTTTCATGTGTTAATGAACTGTTTTGAAGAATGATTGAAGCATTTGTAGGAGGCCTTGATAACATGTCTGCTACCTTATTATGAATTCCATTTTTGTACTTAATTACAAGATGGAACTGTTGTAAGAATCCCATCCATCTTAAATGCCTACTTTGTTGTATTTTAGTGTGAGATTGTAAATATTGAAGTGGCTGATGATCAGTATGTATGACTGTCTCTTTTCCTATGATATAATGTTTCCACTTCTTCACACTCTGTACTAAAGCATACAACTCTTTGTCATAGGTCAGATAGTTACTTACCGCAGTAGAGAATGTTTCTGAATGATAACAGACTGGCTTTCTCCCTTGCATCAAAATGGCTCCCATGGCAAACCCGCTGGCATCGGTCTCGATCTCAAATGGTTGCTGCAAATATGGAAATGTCAGAACTGGTGTTGTGCTAATATTTTCCTTCAAAGTGTCAAAGGCTCTCTGATGATTGCCTTCCCACTGGAAAATTTCTTTAACACTTGTCAATGCATGTAAAGGAGCAGCAATGGAAGAAAATCCCAAAATGAATTTTCTCCAATACTGAACCGCACCCAAAAAACTTCTAATTTCAGTCACGGTGTTAGGCCATGGTCAGTTTACAATGACAGCAACCTTGGCTGGGTCCACTCGCAGGTGGCCTCCACCAATGATATGGCCCAGATATACTAAAGAAGTTTTAGCAAATTCACATTTAGACATTTTTACATAAAGCTTTTCCTTCTTCAGTACACCTAAAAATTTCTTCACATGTACAACATGCTCTTCCCAAGTCTTGCTAAACACAAGGATATCATCCAGATATATAATTAAAAAATCATTAATGAATGAACGAAAGACATCATTCATGACCCGCATGAAAGTAGCAGGTGCGTTACAGAGCCCAAAAGGCATCACAAGCCATTCATACAAACCCTGTTTTGTTTTAAAAGCTGTTTTCCAAGCATCATTTTCAGCAACACGGATTTGATGATACCCACTATGCAGATCTAATTTTGTAAAGTAAGTTGCATGTTTCAACTGATCAAGCAAATCATCAATGCGAGGAAGAGGATACCTGTTTTTAATGGTGATTTTGTTAAGGGCCCTATCGTCGATGCACATCCTCCAAGACCCATCCTTCTTCGGAAACAAGACTATAGGAGAGCCACAAGGAGAATTACTGGACCGGATGAGCCCCTTCTCAATCAGCCCCTGAACCTGCTTCTTGATTTCCTCATTCTGCATTACAGACATCCGGTACATAGCTATGTTCGGAAGTGGCACATCCTGCTGCAAATGTATCTCATGCTGAATCTCCCTCTTTGGTGGTAACCCTTTCGGATCTTGAAACAAATCATCATACTCATAAATGATTTCAATTAGTTCAGATTTATGCTTAGGGTCACACCCTTCAAAAGATTTAGAGATCTCGTCATTTTTCACCTTAACCATCATTAACACAAAATTCTTACTAGCATTTACCAACCTCTTCATTTGTCCTGCAAAGACTATGGCTAGATTGGTTTTTATCTTATGTGCTCATACAATATATTCTACACCATCTTTAAAAATATGATACTTATTCTACTCTCTATAAAAGACTGCTTTCCGGTCATACAAATATGGACTCCCAAGTACAATTCCACAAATGTCAAGTGGTACTACATCTAGTTCTACCTCATCTATGAACTTTTCAGTAATGGCAAACTTCAATACACATTTCTTTGTAACTTGCAATCGTGTATCATTAGTAACCCAACCTAGAGGATAAGGTCTTTCATGAGGCATAGTAACTAAATGAAATTTCTTAACCACTTCTTCTGAGATTAGATTTACTTGTGAACCACTATCAAACAATGTATCAATATTTGTGTGATTTGCAATGACACAAACATGAAACAGTGCACTTCTATCTTTATCATTTTGCTTAGAAGTAGATGGAAGATTTGTACTTGCACTAGAACTTGATTTTGCATCAATGGGAAGTGAGATACTTTTATTCTTACCCTGGATCCCGACAGCTGTAACCTTTGTTTCATCACCTGAGTCGGATCCTACGTCCTGAATAACTGCTGTAGTAGCTTTTGCTTTGCCATTATCTTTGTTTCCTCCGTACTTCTTTGGCCTTAACTCCGGATGAAGTTTCCAACACTTAGAGACATCATGTCCCTTCTGACAATGCGAACATGTAGGCTTGTCACCCTCTTTCTTAACAGTAGCCATCTTCCTTTTCCCCTTATCTTGACCTTTCGATTTGCTGTCAAATTTAAAGGATTTCTTCACAAAAGTATCATTAGCATGCTTACCCCTAGCTTCTAAATGTGTAGCTTGAACACATACATCATCCAAGGTACTGGGGTTAAACATTAACAAAGTATGTCGCAGATAAGAATGCATACCACCAATGTACTTAAGAAGAGTTTCCTGGGTATCTAATGCAACATTCAATGCAATAGCCCTCTTTCTAAATTCATGAGTATATTCTTGAATGCTTTGTCCTTTAGCTTGTCTAAAAGTCTACCAGCTCATTATTAATTGCTGCATATGACCTAAAGGATAAAATTGCTTCCTTAATACTTCAATGAATTCATTCCAAACTGAAATAATTTTACCATTCTTTCGAAGATCTTGCTGAATCTTGCTCTCCCACCAAGTAAGAGCCATTCCACTCATTCTCAAAGTGGCCAACTGAATCTTGGAAGGGTCATCAGTAATGCCCTGCACCCTGCAATGTACTTAAGAAGAGTTTCCTGGGTGTCTAATGCAACATTCAATGCAATATCCCTCTTTCTAAATTCATGAGTATATTCTTGAATGCTTTGTCCTTTAGCTTGTCTAAAAGTCTGCCAGCTCATTATTAATTGCTGCATATGACCTAAAGGATAAAATTGCTTCCTTAATACTTCAATGAATTCATTCCAAACTGAAATAATTTTACCATTCTTTCGAAGATCTTGCTGAATCTTGCTCTCCCACCAAGTAAGAGCCATTCCACTCATTCTCAAAGTGGCCAACTGAATCTTGGAAGGGTCATCAGTAATGCCCTGCACCCTGCAATGTACTTAAGAAGAGTTTCCTGGGTGTCTAATGCAACATTCAATGCAATATCCCTCTTTCTAAATTCATGAGTATATTCTTGAATGCTTTGTCCTTTAGCTTGTCTAAAAGTCTGCCAGCTCATTATTAATTGCTGCATATGACCTAAAGGATAAAATTGCTTCCTTAATACTTCAATGAATTCATTCCAAACTGAAATAATTTTACCATTCTTTCAAAGATCTTGTTGAATCTTGCTCTCCCACCAAGTAAGAGCCATTCCACTCATTCTCAAAGTGGCCAACTGAATCCTGGAAGGGTCATTAGTAATGCCCTGCACCCTGCAATATACTTCAAGCTGCTTGATCCAATTGTCTAACTTTCAGCATCTAAATCTCCATTATAAATTGGTAAGTCAAATTTCACATCCATTTTGAAATAAGGCATATTAGGACTTGCATTATTTGAATGAGAAGTATGAGAAGAAGAGAAAGTTTTATTAGTTTCAGGAGGGTCACCATCACCTCCTTCTCCTTTACCCTTTCCTTCCTGCTTCACTTCTGCATCTTTGGATGAAGATCCTTCTTCTTTCTTCTTCTTTTCTGCTCGCTCATCGAGTAGAATTTCCATCATGGCTTTCATGCTCATAAAAGCCTCTAGAAACTCAGTTTCTGAAATAACAGGTTTTTCCTGTTCTGTATGTCCTTCTTCTTCCCCTCGTGGAGAAGACATGGTCCTTGAGAATGTTCTCCTGGAGCCAATCTCCTTCAACTAATTCTCCTTCACCACGCTTTAACCTGAACCTAGTAAGCATTCACAAACTTGCACAAGCAGTCAAATAGCTCTGATACCATAATATGATCTGTCGGATCTAAACTTGAGTGCATGAAAAGTTTGTTGTAAAAGAATGCGTTCAACAAGTTAATTAATGGAACCGCATTAACAGAAATTAAATGCTCAGAACAGGAATGAAAAACAACATTGATAAACAGATATAAAGAAGGAAACATAGAAGCAGAGAGTCACAAACAGAAGTTGATAACGGAGTTCACCCCCTCCACTGGGCTATGTCTCCGGGTCCCTCTCCAATGGGTACCGATCCAATTAATCTCTTTGAAATGGTACAAAAAAATGGTTCTGGAAACAACTTCAGCAACTGTAAATAGAATGTTGTACAAAGTCTTGAAGACCTCTCTTCTGGAAATTACAATTAGCATTCAAAGACAAAGAAAACTAACTATAACAGAGAATGTCGACTTCTACAGTAACAGCATATGGGCACTGGGCGGCAAAATCTCTCTAAGCTTCTCATAACAGAGAAATGATGCTCTGCGCTCTAAACAAACTACCTCTCTCCACTCTGTCTTGTGTCCCTCTACTGTGGCCAGCATCCTCTATTTAAGCATTTTGCGAGAGGATGAGTAATGGACCACAACTCTTATCTTCTTGATGATCGTTATAACCATATGCTAAACTAAACCATGCCATCCCACCAAGTCACGGCCCAAGCATTATGTTAACACGACGTTCCAGATCCCCGAAACATTGCAACCAACTCCACGCATATGTGTCGACTCCCAACACGTTGCAATGACTTGCAACTGGGCTATGCCACGTAACGTAACCGTTTGATGTCACCATCAACTTTGCAGTATAAAACGTCACGGCATATAAGGACTTCGCCATATACCCGATCTACTATCGCAGCCTATAAATGTGACGGTATATAAGGACATCGCTGAACCATTCGATATTCAACTAGACAGTGCGCGAACTGCGCAGCCCATGCCACAACTGCATGGCATGCAATAAGCTGTGCACCATGGGGTAACTGCGCGGCATGCGATAAGCTGTGCACCATGCGATAGTTGCGCGGCATGCGATAAGTTGCGCACCATGCGATAGCTGCGCGGCATGCGATAAGCTGCTCACCATGGGGTAACTGCGCGGGATGTTCACATAATGTCTAGCATACAATAGATTAATAAACTTTGTACCATATTGGATCATTGTAATTTTAGAGGACCAATAATCCACCAGATCACCTATGTAAAGTGAGGGGAATTCATCTACTTGACCAAGGATCGCCACTTTAGTTCACACGATAGCATGGAAATGGGTGTAACAATATGGACATGATTAAGGCCTTACTTATATTTATGGGTATAGCTACAGACAAAGGCATATTAGATCCATAAACGATGATGAAAATAATGACAATGATGATGACGAAGACGATGGCGATTATGATGATGGATATGAAAATGATAAACCATAACTTCTGACAAACCCCATAACCCCAAATACCCTAACCACTTAACCCCTTAAACCCTAACCCCTAAGGCCGCTAACCATTAAATGTGACCATAGTGACCATAGTGATCATAACCCCATTAAACCCTAACCCTAACTCTTTATAAGCTACCTAATTAATGACCCAAATCCCCTAATCGCTTAACGCACTAAACCCTAACCCTTGAGTCCCCTAATCCCTAAGGTCCCTAGCCACTAAATGTGACCATAGTGACCATAGTGACTATGTATATAAAGGTAATACTTAAGGATATATTAGATGAAATTTTGTATCTATATAGCCATCTTTTTCTCTGATCTAGCTACAAGATTGTCATGGTTCGTTAATTCATATAACAAGTGTTGTAGGAATCAGAAAGGTGTCCTTTCCATCATTAGCACCTACAATACTAGGTATATACCTATTTGTTTGATAATTATAAAGATATGGAGGGTTGACATTGTAGGTTAAAAATTATACTTATAAGGAGATGGGGGTCACATCATATTGATATGGTCCATCATGCAATTTATCAGATTTTCATTAGGAGAATAGTTTCAATGGTATAATACTGGTCTAAAAAACATAGGTTAATGGTTCAAATTTCTTTTATATTTATAATAATTTCATATGGTTGGAAGAGGTAATGATAAAAATTCTTAATATTTAAAAGGATTATATAGGTTCTTGTAGGTTTTCTCCAAGTAGAACCTTAACCAATGTATTGAATTGTCAAACTTATAGAGAGCATATAGACAAAATGTAATACCATATATCTCTTCTCATTATTCTAATATCCCTGGTTACCTAATTGATATCTCAATTAAGAAAGTAGATTTGTAAGGCATACCACCAAAGAAATTTTATCTCATATGATTTACATAAGAAGAGAGATCATAATTCCAACCAAGAAAAAAACAAGAAATAATTGTTTGAATGCATATGATTGATCTCTTTGTAAGGGAAAGAAAGAGATCATGCCATTAGTTACAAATAACATAAAGATAAAATATCTTGTGTAGAATCATAAGAGAGTCTATGGAAACATACTAATTTTGTACAATTATTTTATCCTTATGGTATCCTTACTTATTGACATGGAACCTTGAATGATAAATAAGCAGTTTGATCAAGTAACTGGTAAATCCACCTATGTATAAATGTAGTAGATACCTCCTAGAAATAATACTATGTTTCGATATAACCTCAACATTTAACCTCAGATGAATGAAAAGTCCTATTTTGGCATATCTCTGTGTGTAATTGTAATTGTGTCTGAATGTATGTTAGATAAATCTCTGTGAATGATTAAGAAGCATGTGTGTGAATTCATGGATTATGAGAGTGAATGAATACTGAATAGATTGATTGATTCTATGATCAATCGAATAAGGAATTAGGTTATTAATCATTGAGATTTCATGGATGGGAATATGTTTAGAATAACCTTGTTGTAGGTTATGGATTAAAGATTGACCACTGTAAGGATCGATGAAAACTGATATATAAGCCTATGCAGTCTTAGATGATCGATATCATAGAGGAGCAGATCTACGATCGAGGAGGAATTTTGCAATAAGGAGTTGCGACCAAGATAAACCACATTCTTGGAAATAGATCATTCATATGATTGTAGATCGCATGGTGGAGATTGAAATAGGAGGTGAGTTAACACAGAGGCTAGACGAGAAATTGTTATGAAGTTCAGTTGACGCATAATTGAAGTCTGCTCGTGGAAAGAGAATTTCATGGGATTTGGCCGGGTTGGTTAGATTTAGCGGTTCTACTAACTTAGGACTGGACTAAATCAAGTATCAGTCCATCTAAATACTATTACAGGGGAGCCTAACATCAATGATACTGCAAAACCTCTTTTTTCTAGAATGTGATTATGCTCAATCAATTTGGGATGATGCTACAAATGAAGTAGGGAAAATTAAAACACTTTCTTATGCTTGGTGCAATTTGTTCTTGCATTTAAAAAATTACTATCTAGGATCTTGTCACGTCCCCAGCCCTCAACCAGCGAAGAGGACGCGACGAACGCATAAAACACAGCCGGGGCAAAATGCCCAATGAACATAAACAGAAATCAAATGAAATCAATGCTGGAATTAAGCATACACAGATGCATTTATTTTCATTCATATAGCGGAAGCAAACACACATTCCAGCAATCACATGTTCATCATAATTCCATATACAATTGTTATAATTGCAGAGATAGACCGGCAGCACTTATTTGTTAATGAAGAATTCACCCGCAACCAGCTACGTCGCTGCAACGTTCCACCCAACCATAGGCCAGCTTGCTCATCAATCTCTCAGCAACGCTGCCACCCCCGAGCTGGGCATGATTCCTCCGGAATAAGGGTCAATTGCAGGCTTATACATAGCCAAGGGGACATAAGCAACAAAACAACACAGCTGGGTTTCACAGGCTTTCAACAACCAAGCCAAGCCAGCACAGTCCAAAGACTATCCATTGCACTCAGGCAACCAATCAGCTGTCACAGCTTAAAACATGGAAAACGAATTGCACAGCCCCAAAAACACAATAGCAAACAAACTACAACAGGGAAAAACGACCCAACTAATCTGTGAGACAGCCAAAACCGTGAATGGCCCTTCACAGTCAGTCGTGGATGCAAAATCACGGCTCTCAGCTCACTATGTGCGCCCCAAATAGAAGAATACCTACGCGTGGTAAACAATCCGACCCAGCAGTGAAAGGAACAGACAATGGAGGCCCTGCGTGAGGAAAAACGGCTCCGTTTTTGCCCTTGGATGCACCACTAACAGGAAGGATGCGAATTTACAGTTCGTGGGTGCTCAGCAACTCGTGGGGGAGAGGAAGAAAACCTGCGTGAGACCAAAAACACCCCCAAAACCTGTGCGTGAGGAGCCCACAACCCAAAATCGTGGTGAGAGTGTAAAACTAACCAGGGAAGAGTGCATGAGGGAGAAGAATGGGCAGCCATGGGTGGAGTGGGCAATTGGGTAAGGCTGACAGCCTGCCACAACCACCACCACTTCAGCAATAACTCCCCCAACCAC
>LPNX010919526.1:295583-305699 GCA_001517045.1 Pseudotsuga menziesii
CTTTGTTTTCACAATGCATAAACACACATATACATATATGTATAATCAAAAGGCAAGAGAGAGCAGTAAGAGATTTTCCCCTTTGTTCTGTTCCATCCTGGAACCCTCGCCATCGCAGTGGATTTTCATGCTCTCAGCCTCTTTCACTTCACCGTGAATGCTGGACCAATCTTTCTTGGTCATGACACTTAGTGTCTTTGGTCTATTCCAGACCTCTAAACCATGGAGTCTCTCCACATGGTTTGTCTCGGCTGCTAGGACTCCCCTGTCCTACTAGCACCCTTTTTTCACTACCGCTCATTCCGAGCTTTCCAGGACAGTCACATGTCCACATGCATCTCTAGGATGCTCTCATAGTCTTCGCTTCCAGCGATACCTATATTCAAACATTGAATAATTCACATGTTTAGTTTATTCTCATTAGTTTCATCTCTAGAACAAGAGCTTAAAACATCATAACCAAATCATATACAGATGTATATTCATAAGCAAAATAATCCAATACTTATCTGTATTGTACGTTTCCTCGTTCGTCCACAGGATCCTGCTTCGCTTTGCAAGCCTTGGGATCGCCTATGGACTCAGATGTCAGGTCAGCATGCCGGATGCTCCACAACATCAAATAATTAATGTCCAGCCAGTACATAACCATGTCAACTAGGCTTGGAACTTTATCATGACCATTTCCAGGTCTAGGATCTACTATGGATCCTTAGGCATATCACAGCCCATCATACACTCATGTCAACAATGACACATACACTTATATCAACATGCACTTATACCAACATACACTTATATCAACAATACACTTATATCAACCATTTACCTTTACCTTTAGCCTGTCAACACAAGCAACACAAGCAATACAAGCAAACTCATCAGCATCATTGCTCTAAAATTGTAATCACATTTCATATCATTCACTATCAAATATTGAGACACCAGGAGTGCGTCCACTCCCTAAAGTGTAATCAATATTGAAAACCCTTCATGACTCGACATCGGAAAAGTGTGCACTCTCTTCCGGTGTGTGCCATGCAGGTCCTATTCATACTCAAGCAATCGGTCATCATGGAAATAAATCGAAACATGTTCTGCATATGGAATTTAATAATTAAACATGCATATTCATAGCAAGGGTTACAGAACACTTATCCATTTTCCGTCGTAGTATGCCTTTGTATCCGTTAGGCACCGTCAAGGAGCAGGGAAAAGCTGAATGCTAAGCTGGTGAGCTCGCTGTAGAGCTAGGAACACCTACACCAGAACTAGCCTGACTTCTTAAGTCATCCACACACACCCAACACAAGGAATCAGTCCCTTCTCTGCTACTCAGTCCCTCAGGCCCTGCATTCCCTTTTAGTGCTATCCTGGGGTTGTGGAGAAGAAAGTCAGCCCTCTAGCTCTGTCTGTGTGGTTTCCAATCACCAGGTCTAAGAAACCCAAGCCCCCATCCCTGCTTCCTATTTACATTTCATATCCACACATGTCCCACCGACATAACACATATCGTCTCACTCATGTTATCACCAAACATGCAGTGCAGATGAGACATTTTCAAAAATGTCTAATGGAGTTTCACCCGAACCCCATTTCCAAGATAAGGGAAAACCTTCCCATGAAGCTTGGCTCTTGCAGGTCATCACACATGATCTTCCTGCAGTGTGTACTCCTGACACATTCATCAAATAGCCAAACCATTAGTCATTACCCGATACTACAATCCAAATTGATCGTTCCGTAACCAAGCAATGACATTAGCAATCGAATTCAATAAAAATTTGCGATTCTATCTACTACATAAATTGACTTGCTCATTTGTGGGTCTCTTGTAAGTAGCATCACTATGCCCATTATAATTTTATGCTTACTATCATAACATGAATACCCACTTACCATGTGTCCCTCCTGACACAATCTCACACAAGCCAACAATGATTAGTAGTCGTTAGTACCTCTTAAATCCGAAATCCACAATTCGAACTTAACAACCCATACCAACTAATTTTCACAACCACGAGACTTCTTCTCATAAATGGTAGATTTTGGCAGTGGTCAGGGACTTACCTCTCACTGTCATGTTTGAAAGAATCTACCTGAAACATGAATTTCAACCAACCATACGCAATCTTGTGCAAGCCAATGGTGACTATAAGTGGTCAGCATTTTCTTAAATTTGAAATTCATAACGCAAATCTAACAAGCTCTTTTACACGGTAGATTCCAGCATTAGTCAGGGTCTTACCTCTCAATGCCGTTCTCGGAATAATCTACCTGAAATATAAGCTTCAACAACCAAACACAAGCTTATGCGAGCCAACAATGGCTAGTGGTTGTCAGCAATTTCTCAAATCCGAAATTCACAATTCGAATCCTAACAACCTATTATGCATACCATATGGTAGATTCAGGCATTTGTCAGGACCTTACCTCTCAATGCCGTTCTTAAAATAATCTACCTGAAACACAAGCTTCAACATCCAAACACAAGCTTATGCAAGCCAATAGTGACTAGTAGTTGTCAGCAATATTTGAAATTCACAATTCAAATTTAACAAGCTCTTTTAGATGGTAGATTCCAGCATTGGTCAGGGTCTTACCTCTCAATGCCATTCTCAAAATAATCTACCTGAAACATGAGCTTCCATCAACCAAACACTTGGTAAGTAGGGATGCATATACTATCTCATTGCTACAACTGTCACTGAAGCATTTCCAGAATTTATAAAATTCAAATACTTCAAAGGTTAGTAACATCAGTGTTCTCAAAGCTCATTTACTTCATGTAATCATTATCATGCTAACATTGCAAGGTATAGTCATATCATTCATGCAATTAAATGAAAGTTTAGATACCCTTACTTCACAGGCGTATCATTCATACCACCTTGCTCTGCAATAGAGCATTTCTGGCAGCCACTTGTTCATGACTATCCTGCATTCATAGCAACCTCTGAAATGGTTCCTGAATTGTCATCAATTCATCATTTCAGCCATGAGTTCTCCATAATATCACATGCATTCATCTCAATGCATTCATGCAATGCCTCACAACATTTGCACATTTACTTATGCAATCAGTCATTCACACCCTTCATAGGCATACATCCAATGCATAACAACAAGGTTCACAAAATATTTCTAATGCATATCCATTCATGCTATCTTGCATTCAATATACCGTGCATGGCCCAACCATGACTAACTCATATAGGATGCATCAATATCATCAACATGTATAGGCATGACACCTTTCTACATTCAGATTTCCACATGGTAGGAAGCCTCTTACCTGGACCAATCCATGGAATTTGTCATAAGCAAACTCTTACCTGCATGGGTCTTACTTACACCCTTGACATGACCAATTTGGTTGGTCCTTTGCAGGAGATTGAAAAATTTGCTCACCAACTATTGTCATGGACTTGTTGCCTTATTCCCTTCTCCAGAGGGTTGCTGGTCTCATTCATCAGCATCCGCAACACATTCATCCGGGTCCATGTCATCATTGGTGTTTGTTCACTAATGCCAACATCAAAACAATGATTATCATTAGTGGTTTATTGTACATATATATATTTTTCAATATTCTTACCAATCATGCAATGTCCTATGCATGCAATACATATCCTCATGCATTTCAAGCATAGCTCAGGAAATGTAGTTAAAATAGGCAAGATAGGGTTTAATGAAAACTTCCCTTTCAAATCCCTCATCTTCTCATGGAATTCCTTTTCCACGCAGCAGCTGATGGACTTCATAGTCCTTGCTGCCCCTGGGCATGCAACTGTCCAGCTCATCCATTTGATAACAGCGGCCATCATTAGCACTTTGCTGCTTCATTCTCAGGTTTCGGTCACTTATCCTCGTTCCTCACTGGATAAGCTTTCCAACTCCTATTCACATGCGTCATTCCGATCTCGGATGTGAAAACCACACCACTTTCAAGAATGAAGACTCTCACTAATCTCGACACTTTCGTTACACTACTGCAAAGTAGAATTTTCACATTCTTCTAATGATCTTAGAGCCATTTTGGCAGCTGCAAAATCCCTCTAATTCAAACTCTTGCCCCAAACACAGAATTTTCCTTCTCTTAAGAACAACTGTCTCAAGGGACGACGGGGGTCAAGGGGGCTTGCCCCCTTGTGGCTTCGCGGGTCGAGGGCAGCGCCCTCGTTTTTTTTTTTTTTTTTTTAAAACAATGATTTCGCGCAATTTGGCGCATTAGATCGCTGCCTCTTTTCTCATTTTCAGCCCCTGAAAATTCTCTGAAAACAGCTCAAAATTTCACTGAGAAACAGTTGAAATCGGCTCCCAAAACTATCCTGCCTTCCGCAGTATCGGATCTCACTTTAATCTCCCAGCCGCAACGTCGGCTCCTTTCCCATTCCTTCCTTTGCCGAATCGGCTCCCGGACCATTCTGTCCTCCGCTGAATCGGCTCCCCGGAAACTCTTAGCCTTCCGCAACGGCGGCTCTCCAGGTGTTACTACCCTTCCGCAACTGCGGCTCCCCGGAAGTTCCAACCTTCCGCAACGTATCGACTGACTTCATATTGGATGCTGAACTGCTTTCCATCCGCAACGTCGGCTCTTCGGAAGTTCTTCCCATCCACAACGGCGGCCCCTTGGAAGCTTCAATCCTTCCGCCGTATCGGCTCTCCAACCAATCTCCCTTCCGCCGTATCGGCTCTCCAGGAGTTCCAAACCGTCCGCTCTTTTCTTGGACGAACTCTTCACATCGGGCGTCGGCTAACTCTTGGATCGGAAGTCGGAAGACTTTCCAATCGGAAGCCTGAACGCTCCTTCACCCGCAACGGTGGACGCTTACTTCACAAACTCTTCCGACCGCCCCAACACTTAGCCGAATTTTTGATCTCCCTTTGGCGTCGGCGATCGGACGACTCTTGGATCGGACGCGGGATTGCTCCGCCACCCGCAACGGCGGAAGTTCACTTCCTTCAATGGCCCGACCGTTCCATACTTAGTTGGATTTTCGAAATTTTCCTGCGGCGTCGATGATCGGACGGATCTTCAAACTCTCCGCGGCGTCGGCGATCGGGCGGATCTCGAATCGGACGCGAGATCGCTCCGCCACCCGCAACGGTCGGAGGTTAACTCTATGAACTCGTCCGCAACGGCGGACAGAAAATTCCCGAATCCTTTCACAACGGCGGACAGGAACTTCACCAGTTCTTCCGACTGGCCGCCCGTTACTTAGCCAAAATTCAAATTCTTCGCGGCGTCGGCAATTGGAGGAATTTCGCGTCGGGTGCAGGATTGCTTTGCTTCCCGCAACGGTCGGAGGGGAAGATCGTTGTCTCACCCGCAACGATGGAGGTTAACTCCATGAACCCTTCTGCAACAGTCGGATGGGAGACTTCAGCCATTCGCCCGCAACGGCGAATAGAAACTTCTCCAGCTCACCCGCAACGGTGGAATTCCTCTTCCTCCTGTGGTCCGACTGCTCACACTTGGGCAATTTTTCTGAATTCGTTGCTGCCCTGCTGAACAGAGAAGGTAATTCTACCTTCTGTCACTGCATCTTCTTGGCCCATAGAGGCCCATTGTTGCAACCATGGCGCTCTGATACCATTCTGTCACGTCCCCAGCCCTCAACCAGCGAAGAGGACACGACGAACGCATAAAACACAGCCGGGGCAAAATGCCCAATGAACATAAACAGAAATCAAATGAAATCAATGCTGGAATTAAGCATACACAGATGCATTTATTTTCATTCATACAGCGGAAGCAAACACACATTCCAGCAATCACATGTTCATCATAATTCCATATACAATTGTTATAATTGCAGAGATAGACCGGAAGCACTTATCTGTTAATGAAGAATTCACCCGCAACCAGCTACGTCGCTGCAACGTTCCACCCAACCATAGGCCAGCTTGCTCATCAATCTCTCAGCAACGCTGCCTCCCCCGAGCTGGGCATGATTCCTCCGGAATAAGGGTCAATTGCAGGCTTATACATAGCCAAGGGGACATAAGCAACAAAACAACACAGCTGGGTTTCACAGGCTTTCAACAACCAAGCCAAGCCAGCACAGTCCAAAGACTATCCATTGCACTCAGGAAACCAATCAGCTGTCACAGCTTAAAACATGGAAAACGAATTGCACAGCCCCAAAAACACAACAGCAAACAAACTACAACAGGGAAAAACGACCCAACTAATCTGTGAGACAGCCAAAACCGTGAATGGCCCTTCACAGTCAGTCGTGGATGCAAAATCACGGCTCTCAGCTCACTATGTGCGCCCCAAATAGAAGAATACCTACGCGTGGGTAAACAATCCAACCCAGCAGTGAAAGGAACAGACAATGGAGGCCTTGTGTGAGGAAAAACGGCTCCGTTTTTGCTCGTGGATGCACCACTAACAGGAAAGACGCGAATTTACAGTTCGTGGGTGCTCAACAACTCGTGGGGGAGAGGAAGAAAACCTGCGTGAGACCAAAAACACCCCCAAAACCTGTGCGTGAGGAGCCCACAACCCAAAATCGTGGTGAGAGTGTAAAACTGACCAGGGAAGAGTGCATGAGGGAGAAGAATGGGCAGCCATGGGTGGAGTGGGAAATTGGGTAAGGCTGACAGCCTGCCACAACCACCACCACTTCAGCAATAACTCCCCCAACCACCAGCTGAAGCATTAAAGAGGTTGACAAACAACAAAGGTGGCAAAACAACAAGGCAATAAAACATGGGTTTTTCCCCCATAACCAAGGTTTGACATCCCCACCCCTTATCCTTTGGAACCATGCCCTTTTCATTCAACGTTGCACTGCCGTAGCTGGTTATGGTTTATTTTAATTGATGTGCGGGTTTACATGATGCCGAATTATAATGTGCCTTATAGCACGAGATGCCACCGGCAATTATCCCCATTGCCGAAACATACACAACAAAATCGATGGTGGGGCTTTTTCCTTGAGCTCCTCACCATGATTATTTACATTATATACATCATGCAAACGGGGTCGAAACCGGGGACATGACAGATCTTTTCATCTCAAACATAACCTAACCATAATATGGATGGTCGACCTTCCCAAATAAGTTTGTTTGGAAAATTTGGCTAGCTTGAAACAAGATGATACTTAATGCAGAGGTCGCTCATCCTAGGCATACAATTACCATCAAACCTATATGTTTTTTGTTTGAATCTCTTTCTTCTCATGAGATGCTATTTTATAAACATGAATATATTATTGTCTTGCATGAAATTTCTTGGGTAAGATATCTTGTATTTGAGATCCCCCCTTAGTCCAAATCTATCTTCTATAAACTAATAGAAATTAGCTTAGAGACCAAATTTACAAGAGTATGACTTTTGGCGCTTGTTAAACTATCACAAGTTCTTTAAACTCTTCTTTAATGGAGCCTCCGAAGTCAATTCAAGGACGGAAGGAGAGTGGGGGAAAGGGGGGGGGTGATCTACATAGGCCCTGACATACACATATGATTAACTTATTTCTAGAGACTCTGAATGACCACCAACAATCACGACGAAGACTATGCCATCTACATAGGAACATATATCTTAAAATCAGATCGAATTGAAAATGTAATGTTGATGTAGTAGCTGTACTGTGAGGAATCCTCACCAAGTCAGACTAAAAAAATATAATAATAAAGAATGATTATTGTGCGTAAATGACAAGTTGGCCTATATTAAGTGTGCAAGTCAGCCCTAGATTATAGAAAACAAGAAAACATAGATTCAACTATAAATAAGAAGGAACCTCACTCATTTTCACATAGACAAGTTCACTCCACTCAAGGAAGAAGTTCGCTACAAGCTAGAAGAAGTATTTTATGGGGTTCACTATATGTGGAGGAGTTTCTCCTTTGTTCTTGGGGTTGATATTTTGTTATATGTGATTACTATGTATCTGGATGTATATTAATGTACTTTTCACTGAGATATCTATTATAAGGTTTCTAGGTTTTCCCCCTTATGGTTTCCCAGGTCAAAATATTGTGTCTATTTTTTATGTGCTTAGTTGTTCTTTTAGTGATCATAGTATATGTTATGTTGCATATAATATTGGGATTATACTGCTATTTTTAAAAACTATCATGGTATCAAAGCAGTTCTAAAAGAGACCATTGCAAAAAACTAGGGTTCCATACTTCAGAGCTTTACAACCTCAATTTTATCTTGAAAAGTGCATAGTGGAATTCTCCCTCGGAGGGCGCACCCTTATATGGAGGAAAATTCTAGATAGATGATCTTTCAACTTTTGACCTAATTCTGTCAGGGTCAATATATAGGGTTTCTTGATTCAATCCCTTCTATCCACTTATTTGGTTTATTCTTGACATTCTCCAACTCACATTGGTGGAGATGGAAGGACTCTAGATAGTTACCAATTGTGTTTAGAATATGGATGGATGTTGTGCTGAAGAATTGGCTAAGATGCTCACATAAATATGTGAACTATTTTCATTGCATTGAAATGTCAACATAGTTGCCAATTGTGTTTAGAATCTAGATGGAAGGAATCTAGATAGTTGCAAATTATGTTTAGAATATGAATGGATGTTGTGCTGAAGAATTGACTAAGATGCTTACATAAATGTGTGAACTATTGTCATTGCATTGAAATGTCAACATAGTTACCAATTGTGTTTAGAACCTAGATGGAAGGAAGGAAGGAGATGGAAGGAATCTAGATAGTTACCAATTGTGTTTAGAATATGGATGGATGTTGTGCTGAAGAATTGGCTAAGATGCTTACATAAATGTGTGAACTATTGTCATTGCCTTGAAATTCCAACATAATTTGATTGAATTTCATGATTCTACAATATTGATAACTATTTAATTGGATTTGACTTGTAGGGAAAGACCATATTCCATGGCCTACAAAGGAAGGATAATGAGACTTGTTCAAGAGGACAAGTGATGGACATATAGGTCTCATTGATATTTAGTGTTCGAGAGAGAGAAAGATGCTCAAAAGACGAAAGATTCTAGGAGCATGGATTTTGAGATAAAGTGAGCAACACTAATATGAAATATACATGGATATAGTACATTCAGTCATATGTGGACACATGACCTAAAGGTCTAGAGGATATCATATGGAAATTGATGGTTGGGAGGATCCCACAATGAATGATGATCTCTTTGATATAATTGTTCATTCTATTGATGATCATGAGAAGCAGTTGGAATCTAGTTGGAGTCATGGAAGACTCTAGAAATATTTAGAGCCTTTTAGTCTTGAAGGACGTGATCAACTACTCAATTTACTTCTAAGGATATAGAGAGAATTATTGATAGGTGTAGAGGAAGTTATCCTTGGGTCCAAGATGAGGATCTTGGACCATTATACCACATATTGGTATTGGAGGTGTGGCTAAGACCTAATGAGATATTCCTCCTTTAAGGGAAGAACACATTTGAGATCTTGAGCAGATATAACATGATGGATTGTGAGTACATTTCTACACTGATGGTAGCAAATATAAGTGATGTTGTTTTTTGATTCATATTTGGTGGATCCCATTGTAAAGGAAGTTGAGAGGATCCTTGATGTACCTCGTCATCATAAGGACAACTGATACAACTTGTAGTAAGGAGATGTGCTTATTTTCTCTGTGACAGTTGGTGTTCAGATTGGTGCCTCACTCATTGTCACCCAACCAAGTTCACTCCACTCAAGGAAGAAGTTCGCTACCAGCTAGAAGAAGTATTTTTTGGGGTTCCCTATCTTTGGAGGAGTTTCTCCTTTGTTCTTGGGGTTTATCTTCTGCTATATGTGATTACTATGTATTTGGATGTATGTTGTACTTTGAACTCATATTTCTATCACAAGGTTGTTGTGTTTTATTCCTTGTGGTTTCCAAGGTCAAAATATGGTGTTTATTATTTCTATGCTTGGTTGTTCTTTTAGTGTTCCTACTATATATTATACTACATATAATATTTGAATTATATTGCTACCTTTAAAAACTATCAGGTAAACCTTTAGGGGGGGTCTTTCCAAAACTCCCCCCAAAAGTCATGTTGGACATGGGGGGGTCTTTCGAAAACCCCTCCTAAAAGTCCAAGTCATGTTGGACTTTTTTTTTTTTTTGGGGGGGGGG
>LPNX010919526.1:306128-329350 GCA_001517045.1 Pseudotsuga menziesii
TGACATATTGTTGCTTCTATTGTATCAAATTTGGTTAAGAGTTTTAGGTCAACAACCCAAAATTCAACTTGCCTTTACTTTCAGGTGGAGTAGTGAAACTCATATCATGTTTTTCTTGAGGAAACTGGCTCTTAAATTTTATATCTGGTGCAATTGTTTGAATTGATATGATCTCTCTCGAGACTTTTATTTAAGGCATACGGAATGAAATGGAAAGTCATTGGGACTCTCATGCCTAAAGCAAATTGAAATTTGTTATTGTTGAACTAAAAGTGCCTTTCATATCGCTTGTGTTAAGATAAGTTATGAGAATCAAAGTAACTTTATCTAAATCATTCCAATTTGAAGTGCCTTTCATACTATTTGTGTTAAGCCAAGTTTTGAGAATCAGAGTCAAGATGGTTGATTTTTGGTTTTCATAATATGCTCTAGAGTCCTCTCTTGTGTTAATTTTCCTTTAGTGTTGGTTTATTTAGAGACTTTGTTGGATAGTGCTAGTAGATGCTTGAATGAAGGATTAGTTTTTCATATTGCAATTGCAACAAGGATCATGATATGTATAAGTTATAGCTCACTTCGATCTCTATTTTTGGAAGTAAGATACAAATCGTTTGTCTATCAAGCTAGTCAATGTGCTTGTCCTATTGAGTGGGATAGATATACGGTTTATAATGTAAATTTTAGAATCCCCAGTGGAAACAATCTAAGTTTAACTAGGATTCACAAGAGGTGTTCATTTTCCTCTTTGGGTGCAGTAGTTCTAATTTCTAAGCATAAGTTTTATTCTTTTGAATGTCAGCATGAGGAAGATCTAATGTAGACAGATTGTGGCCAAGAAGACATATTCAAAGCTAATGAAGATCATGAGGAACTCCCTAGGAAAGGGATGGAAAAAGGCCAATAATGACAGGGTTCTTTCTCTTATGAATTTTTGAGCATGCCTTATAAATGTATTTTTTTGTTAGGAAAATTTTGTAGGATATATCACAACAAGAAAGAGTGGTCTTTTTGTAGCCAACTTGTAGTGTCAAGATGCAGTAAAACTGTGACTTTGATAATTATAAAAAGCACTATACAATCATTTCTCTAAGTAGCCATCATATGTAATTCAAGGATCTATGGTTAGTCCACATCCTCTTTTTTTTTATATAAATACAAGCAATCGTTTTTGTTAAAAAACAAATAAAATAGAATTTGAATTAAAATGCATTATTAAATAAATATATAAACTCAAATTAGCATGTTGATTATTCAAACTAAATTGAAATGAACAACATCCATTTGAACTAAAATAAAATTAGCATCTATCAAAATTGAATCACAATTAATAACATTTACATATAAACAATGTAATACATTGACCATAACATCATACTTAAGTGCCATTGGATAAAACAAGTCAGTGTGATTCCCATATAAAGAAGTCAATATGATGTTCTTATCATTATGTGAACAACATCATATAAAAGTAAGAAATAAAACTAGAATTATAAAGGCCAACTAGATCCCCCACCAACAAATGCATACTCCTCCTCATCAGTATCAACATCCTACTCAATAGAATCCACCCTCAAATAATCCTTAACAATAATAGAATTAATAAATACAATTAGAATTATAAAGACCATCTATATCCCCCACCAACAAATGCATACTCCTCCTCATCAGTATCAACATCCTACTCAATAGAATCCACCCTCACATAATCCTTATTAATACTAGACTCCCTAGCAACATCCTCCTCTTAATTCCCACTCTCTTATCTAGACACAACATAGTAAATATGGAATTAGCTAAGGATTCACAATTGTTATTCGACGATATTGTTGTAGCTACTACGATGTGTATAGTCGTGTTGTTGTCATTATTTCATGCCGACTACTTACAACTCTTCACTAAGACCGTTAAGTCAAGGAAAGACTTCATGCATTTGCTGAAATATATAATTGTTCAATTGGTAAAGAATATGCCCAAATTTGTGTGGAAAACCAACTAAAATATGTGTAGGCATGTGGAATTACCATAATCCAAAATGGCAATGATATGGATGTGAGGAATGATAATAAGAATTTAAACTCATTGAATTGTTCAAGAGTGATCATGTCATAGCAACTTTTCTCTTTTCACAATCATAAAATTATTCATTGTATCAAGGAAAAGAGGGCACACATCCATAAAGAGTGATCATGTCATACCAACTTTTCTCTTTTCACAATCATAAAATTATTCATTGTAACAAGAAAAAGAGAGAACACATCCATAAAGAGTGATCATGTCATACCAACTTTTCTCTTTTCACAATCATACAATTATTCATTATAACAAGGAAAAGAGAACACACATCCATAAAGACAAAGAACCATAAAATTGACCCATGCAAGAGAAAGAAACCTCATAGCATTATGACCAAGAACTTTGTTGGATAACTGGTCGCTAGTTGTAGCTTATTTTCAACCCATCATTAGTATTGAGGTTGTTGGTGTTCCTTTCGATTTTATTGCTATCATTTTTTTGGGTGTAGTTATAGATCTTCACTAGGATTTTAGTACCTTTAAAATTGAGGAGATGTTTGGTTATGTAGGAATGTTGTACTAAAAATGAGATTTTTATTTTTATATTATTATTGTTGATATCAACATAATGTTCTTTGATTTTCCTTTTGAAGGTGTTAGTTTCACCATTGTAAGTCTTTCCACAAACACAAGGAATATAGAATGCATATTTCCTTGAGTTATCATATTTTTAATAAATTGAGGATCTTTCTAAGGTTAATAGGAGGCAATATTGGTGTAGTGATACTCTTATTTTTCAAAACCTTGTTAATCCCATATGTAGTTCCTTATCATGGGGCCTTCACCTAGTGAAACCATGTCATAGCACCTTTGTTCACAGGATATTAAATAATACTCCTAATTTCACTACATACTAATAATTACTTACAAAATTCATTTTGTTGACCCCCCTTCCCAATACATATTTCCAATAAAAAACCCCTATTTTTACAATATATTCTTTATTTTTACTAGAAACCTATTTTTATAGCCGCTAATACCTATAAATTCCCCATACCCTATTCCCCTCCCCCAATACCTACAATATATTGACCTTATTTTTCACAATTAAAAACCCCCCTTTATGAATGAATGTGATAAGATACTGCTCAACAAGGTGAACCCCCCATGTTCCTTATATGTATGGAAGAAATAATTTTTGCTCATTGTGAAATTTGTTCCTTGTAATGTTTTGACAAATATCAACATTATTGAAGGCCTTCTCAATCTAAGATTTGGAGTATAAAAATCCTATTAGCATCGGTCATGGTGGTGTCCCATATATTGGCCATGGTATTGATGGGATCACAAATGAAAGTATTTGTTTGTATGTTCTTTCTTTCTACAAACTTTATGTGCCAAGGTGCCATTCGGGTTCTTAATGACCAAAAAATCAAGAAACCAGAGGCTTCCTTCATCTTCCAGCTCCATATTCCATTTGATGTTGTCATATTGGTTGTTTATGTGATCCTTAGAGTTGTTAAGCTCCAATCTACCATGGGGACAACTCAAGTTTGTGTCATCCACATATCTAACCCAATAGTTAGGTTTTAGGTGGAAATAATCTAGGGTTTTTTGTTCAAAGTTTTCCATCAATAAATTTTCCACAATTGGAGACAACAATGAGCTAATAGCAACACCACATGTTTGCTCATAAAGTTTCCCTTAAAGACTAAACAATATGTTTTAAAACATAAGCCAACCAAATGTAACACACATATAATGTCATAAGTTAGTATCAAGTGCATTATATTTATAATTTAGTACAAATAAATATTTTAAATTTAAAGAATATTTGAAACCATTTTTCTAACAATGTAATTAGATTGGAGGGGTGTACAAACAATGGTCATGAATACTAGAATTTGACTCTTAGGTTTGCAAATTATATCAAGTTTAGGGTCAAATGTGCATGAGATTTTATTTTATTTTCAAGGAAAACCTCATTGAGAAACCCAAGGGATGCTTCCCCACATTTATGGATGCCATCCTTAATAAACACATTGCCATATAATTGTGCACCTGAGCCAGGGGTATTATGAATTAGGCTCTTGTAGGTACAAAATTAGCCATATTCCCACATTCATAAGAAATTTCCGATTCGGTGTTGCTTGAATGGTTGAGAGGAAATTTTTTATCCTCCCCTGCCCAAGTTCAAATCCCACTTTGTGATATGCTTTCTCTCTTTATGACCCAATTGTTGATTGTTTACCTAGTCTTGAGCTTTGACAAATCCGGTTTACCCTCAGTACCATCCTTCAAATGAGGGGAAGTACCTAATATATTTTAATGGAAAATGCATTACACACACACACACACACACACACACACACACACACACACACATATATATATATATATATGTATGTATGTATGTATATGTATATGTTTTTATACCTAAATCTCATCATCAGCATGTGATGAGATCCCAAACTTCAGTGTTGCATTCAATCCCAAATTATGAAGTCGGAACATTGGTCCAGACATCAAATTTGTATATGAAAATCAAACATCACTTCTACCATTTAGTCAAAAAGTGGTACCTTCTTCAACACTACCTGTAACGTGTTGGTAGTAAGTGGTGGCACCACCTTTACCCTTTAAGCAATGCGCGATTCTTCCTAGAGCCGCTCTGTCATGGTGAACAAGGAGATGTGCCCTTGGTAAAAAGTGAAAAAGAGAGGTTCTCACGAAGCTTCTCGAAAGAAGGCTTCATGGCACCCTTATCCCTGATCACTAGGGTTAGTTGGGCTTGAGATCCATCCTTGTAGGATCTCCTAGCCACCTCACCCACGAATTTCTCAACCACTACAACAAAACCTGGATTTAGCGTCTCTTTTTGCATCCTTTTTTGCGTCTAGACCATCTTTCAGTGTATTTTTCTTCATTTTTCGGACAAAATGGCGCAATTTCACGGGTTGGTGCTATTTAAGGCATTTTTTGCATCCTTTTTCTAAAATTGGCACAAATTGCAGCATAATTTGCACCGGGTTTTTCACCTGGTTATGCGCTAGGTTTTGCATCAGGTTTTGCGACAGGTTTTCAGCCTAGTTTTGCACTTAATTTTGCGCCTAGTTTGTACATCTACTCTTTTTGTGCGCCCTTTTACGCCCATGTTTGCCTCAACTTTTACGCCCTTGTTTTCATCCACTTTTTCATCCTTTTTTACATCCACTTTTTATCCACTTCTGCTTCTTTTTTTGCATCCCTTCATGCGCTAAGTTTTGCATCAAAGTTTACATCCTGCTTTGAGTCTAGTTTTGCATCTCATTTTGTTTCAGCCATTTTTGCATCCACTTTTGCATCCATTTTTTCATCCACTTTTCCAGCCACGTTTTCATCCCTTTTGCATCCCATTTTGCATCCATGTTTATGTCTTTTTTTGCATCTACTATTGCATCCACTTTTTCATCCACTTTTGTCGCGTCCCAATTCACACCCATTTTTGTGCGTACTTTTACACCCACTTTTGCTTCAACTTTTGCATCCACATTTTCATCTTTTTTTGCATCCAATTTTACATCAGTTATTGCATCCCTTTATGCATCCATTTTTGCATCCACTTTTGCATCGGTTTTTGTGTTGGGTGTTACGACTACTTTTGCATCTACTTTTGTTGCATCCACTTTCGCATCCAATTTTGTAACCAATTTTACATCCATGGTTGTATCCACTTTTGCGCCAATTTTTTCATCATGTTTTGCTTCCATGATTGCATCATTTTTTGCATCCACTTTTGCATCACCTTTTGCATCCATTTTTGGTGCACCCCATTATGCGCCCACTTTTGCGCCTACTTTTGTTGCATCTTCTTTTACATCCATGTTTTAATCCACTTTTGCATCCAGTTTTACACCTAGATGTTGAAGATGAAAATGAGGATAATGATTATGATATTGAGGATGGTTATGATGATGATGATAGTGTTGTTGATAATGAGGAGAATGATGACAATGATGATGATGATGATGATCAGGATAATGGCAATGGCGACATTACCGATGATTATGATGGCAATGAAATGAATGATGATGATGGTGATGATGACAATGACAATGATGATGAATACAATGAGAATGATGATGTTGATCATCTTAAAAAATAAGTTGTTATTTGTCATGCATAAATTGTGTGTGTCCTCCATTATCCTTTTCCACTAATCAAATATTTTGGGTAGATGTTATTTCTTATGCCAAAGGTAACGATGAATAACTGATGAAAATGTCAATAATCATGATGATGATGATGTCAAGGACAATGGCGATGATGATGACATGGATGATGATTATGCCGATGATGATGACTATTGTGATAATCATGATGACAATGACAAAGATGACGACGATTATCATGATGATCATCATTTCCATCATCGTCATCGTCAAAAACATCATCACTGTCATTGTCATCTAGTTCATCATCGTCATCATTTAAAGCATATGGGATATGTTTACCATTTAAAGCATGCATAACAAGTGAGATTATTCTAAAACACCCCACCAAAGTACAAAATTCAAACCACAAGGGAAACATAATATTTAAATTGTTCCAATTTTCTTTCTCCCAACAAAACATGCTTCATTTTAGGGAATTATGTTAAAATCCATACATTCATAGTCCATCCATACTATACTTGTAATAAATGTAAATATAATACTTAACCAAATTTATAAAATAGGTAAATATTTTATAAACACCCTTATGATATATAAACTTCTTTCACCTTAATAATGGTAAAATATGTAAACATAATAATAATATCTAATTAATATAAATATGTTACTATAGTTCATATGTTAAAAGATTTAATATAAATAAATATATATAGTTCATATGTTATGTGATTTAATATAATTAAATATATACAGATATTATTTACTTATACATTATACAAATTAAAATATAGATTAAAACCTATGAAGTTTCATAGGGAGGCGAAGCAAAACATGAAGGATTTTTCAAATACAGATCTATGTACAACTACCCATTTCCCAAAGGGGCTTCTGCTAAATCAATCTATGGATTCGAGGTTATGAGTATCAATTTGGTCCATCTGGCCCGTCCCCAATTCGGCCATGAGAGGATTTAATTCGGTCATGAGAGGATTTACTATTATTCTGCCCATGAGGACTTTTTAGGGCTCCCAGTTGGCAACGTGGGTGTCTTGATTCTCGGGCCAGGTCGTTCAAAGCCTGGTTTTTCAGGATGGATCAAAGTAAACTAGGAGCTCTACCACTGTTGATGCCTCTACTATATCTATCTTAGATGTTGCTCTCTTAGATACTATATAATATATACCTATGCTGGTGGTGCTACTGATGCTAAGTCACCAAAATTTAGATTGCTATCTCGCAATTGGATTTTGTATTACTACAGGTTGGCATTTACAACTATGTTTTATGAGAGGGATTCACACAGATGGACTAATTAGGAATAGCTAGGATAAGACCCATCTAGGAGACCTAATCAGAGTAGCCATACCTCAAAATATACAAGGGTACATAAATTACGGGGACAAGGGGCCAAATCCATACGACCATTGGATGCTGAGAACGAACCAGGTGAGCCTGCTCTGTTATAGGGACTAACGGATCGGGCATGCAACACTGCGAAGCTTTGGATTTATAACAAGCGGCTCTTGAACCGCCTATTACTCAAGTACCAGTCATGATAATGCTTTTTGATGGAGCCTCTAGGTGACCTCCTAGCTTCTAGCTTCCACATTCTGTTAAAGAAATCAGTGCATTTTCCTTCAATAGGACCATTGAAGATGGAGAGAATTTGGAATTGAATCAAAATAACGAAGATGGAAATAATTGGGTATTGAATCAACCCATGTGGCTTCTTTATAATTTTATGTCAGGTAGCATGATTTCTAAGAACAAATGCAAAGGATTCTCCATCGTTGTTTTATTTTCCTATTTCTCTGTTACGCCCTATGTAGAATCTTCTACAACCATATTTTACTTATAGGCCAAATGAAAATGTTATGGCCTAAGGCTATGTCTTTTGACATTTCCATTGCTCAAGTTACAAAAAATATCCATGGTTAACCAAAATTCATAAAAGAGGCACTATATCTTTCTCACATGCCAATATTTCGTTTATAGGACTTTGTGGTGGCCTGAGGCCCCACACATAGTTCATGAGCCCTAAGGAAAAATGTTTTTTCCCAATAACTCTTTTCACATCAAATCATGGCCAAGGGACTGAAAGCCATAATTGGTGTGTCAAACCTCAAAACGACTGACATATCTTACTCATTGGGTAAATATTATCTATGTATTATATAGGGCCTTTGAGGTCGTCTAGGGAATCACACATGACCCAGGAGCCCCTTACCCTTAGACGTTATGTTTTGACTTGATAATAGGGCCCAATCAATGATAATTATTCTTGGTCGCACAGAGCTTGAAATGAACATTTCTTGCTTGTAAGTCAAATATTTACCACATAGAGATGACATTATAGACTAGGGCCCATGACAACACATTAGACATGACGTTATGGTGAAACAATCCATATAGCAATCGATTTCTTTGCTAATTTTCTTAAATCTGTTTTGTTAAATTTTTACCTTTTTCTCTTTTTCTCATTAGTTTTAAAAATAAAAGAAAATACAACTCTAAGAAGAAGAGATGAAAGCCTATGTGGTTGGGAGGGAGGGGATTAAACTACCTATTGGTTATACATAAACACGCCAAAGAATAAACTAGCAATCACCCCAAAAGGTGCAATAAAACGTCGAAGAGATTTGTGGTTATCCATGATACAAAACAAGAGATTAAAAATGTGTAGATAGTAAAAAACATCTTCTATCAAGTCTGGGGAGAAAATGGAGTCCATCTGAGAGCAATTTAACAAAAACAATGTTCACATTAGCAAATTTAAAATCAAAGAAGACACTAGACTGATTTAATATTTACAAATTATAGAAATTTTAGGAGTAATCTTAAAATTTATAGTTTCTGAAACAAAATTCTCAAACAGAGGTTAGCGAAAATAGGTTGATCCCATTCAAAACATGATATTTTAGATAGACCCGTTTAGTACCTAAAATCCTACAAAAAAGGTTCACTTGTGAAAACAATCAAATATAATTTATAAGAAAATCTTGGTGTTTTTTAAAGTCTTAAATGCAAGCCATATTACAAAGATATCATAAAAACATTAACTTAACTTGCACATATATCTTGAAGCTTAACAAAAAAAATGGTTCTTAAGCCTATGAGATAGAATAGAAATAAAAAAAAATACAATTATCTAAAAAAATGTAATTACTATACTACGGAGTTAAGAACTAACAATAGAAAATAGAACCTTCATCATTTACAACAAAAAATGTATCATCGGTGCTAACTATAATGTTCTTTTAAAGTTAATTGGAGGGAACATTAAACATTTTGAACATAGGTTACCCATTAGGAAAATAGACTCCATGGATACAATTTTCATGGGAATGGGAATGGGAAGAGGCGGAGTAGATGTGATCCAGAAGGGATATGTCCATAAGAGGAAGCATCATAAGGAAAGCATTTGCTGGCCGCAGAGTCGGATATTTCACAGTGCGGAAAAATGACTTCCTCGCTGGTATTAGAGTGGCGTAGAGCTGGTGAAACAACGATACTTTTGGCCTCTCTAGGCGGTTGTGCCCTCCTTCGAACTGATGCACGCGGTTGTGCCCTCCTTCGAAATGATGGACGTTTGGAAATACTGTTACGATAGAGTGTAGAGAATAGTGTAGAAATACATGGATGGTTTTGATTAGGCAGAGGGACGACCAAAAATTGGAAACTGTGTCGAAAACTCAACCCCAGAGAAAAATTTCTTCGACGTAATTATATATCAATGGGAGGGTGGAGATGTTAAATCTTGAGATATAAATGGCTTGGGTCGATATATATGGGTTGGGTTGAGATTGAGGGGACCGTCAAAATTTTTAAACTCCATCGCAATCTTCGCTTGCAATCGGTGTTCCATTCTTTATTCTGTCGATTGCGGTTAGCTGATTCAATCGTGAGTCCATTCCTCCATTTTCCAAGGAGCCACGAAAATTTTGGGATCGAAATGCACTATATCTGACTTGATTGGGTCTGGGATATTTGTGTATAGATTCCATAATATTTACTAAGTTGTTGTATTTGCAATAAAGGTGTGGAAGTTTTTAAAAACAATTTTAGACCTGGTCATAAGAGTGTCTCTAACAATGTTGATATCTCATGGGAATCTCAAACAAGAAAACCAGGTAGTTTCATTACTAGGAATTCATACAAAATGTAATTATGAAATTTACATCACATGGTCATTTATTTAAGCCAACCTGGCTTGCCGCCTGTCATAATAACCATGCATATCTAAAATTTATAAATAAATGATCTTTTTTAATATAAAACCTATACAAAAAAATTCTTATTAAATTACCCTTGTAGTTTATTTTATTAAAAAGTGTAAACGAGGATAAAATAGGTGGAATGTGATGCTGTTAATAATGTGAAAACCAAATAAATATTACCCATCAAAGAAAACCAATACAACTTTATATTTTATTCATATAAAGTAAATATATTTACAATATATGACCCTTTCCATATCATAAAATATCCCTAGGAGGCATGGCCAACATATCCTCCATCGTGAGCCCATTCCTCCATTTTCCAAGGAGCCACTAAAAATATTGCCACTATAAAATATTAATCCACAATTTAATAGGTAACCAATTGTTAGAGGTATTAACACTATTGTGGCATCTGGTAATTAATGGTGTTATGGAAATTGGGGATGAGGACTAGGAGGGTATAATTATTGTTTAGGGTATGCCAGACAGGAATAGTAATAAGGGTTACGTTTGCTGTTGCCATCAGGGTTTGCACCTGCTAAAATATGAGGAAGCAAAACAGCTGCCTGTAGACAATGGAGGCTCCTGCTGCCTGAAGACAATGGAGGCTTGGAGATATTGTGTTCGCCAAGGTCAAGGTATTTTCGGCATGGCCTGCTAAGGTATGCTAGTCTATTTTTCATCCCCATTTGTTTGTCCTTATTTGATGTATGCGATATGTTGTTTTTGTTATTTGCATTTGCCACATCAAATTATATACTTCTTGTGCCCGGTTTTAATACCCGATTGTCATCCAAGGGTTTGGGTTTGTGTGAGTACTCTCTGGTGGTGTTGGTACTCATATAGAAACAACAGTGAAGCCAACAAATCAGCAGCTGTGTAATCGATCCATAGCAGAAACTGAAGTATTTTGTTGTTCACTCTTTGGGCAACAAAGAGGTGGTTTGGATTTTTTGTTTTTGTTTTGACACAATGGATGTCCAATGCCAACCCAGTCTTTTGACATATTTCAGATCTAAAGTAGCCCCGTCTTTTTGTTGCAATAAAATGTCATCAAACATGAAATATCCCAGGTCTATATCACACTTTTCTGTACACTTCCAACGTAAATCCTCAGATAGATAGCAGATTTCCAGCTAGGAGAAATGAAGTTTAAATTGTTCGTGACAGCAGAAATTCATTTAAAATAATCCCAGAGGAGAAGAGAGAAGATCCTCATACTATCATTAAGGTATTACAGTGGGAAAGGACAGGAAAAGTTGGATAATTATCTCCGTAGCTTTAGAGATTACAAAATATCAAATTGGTTTTGAAATAGACAGTAAACCATTGTCGAGAGTCAACATGTTTATCACTTTCGTTACGAATTTGTCATGGTTGGGGACTGTTGAATTGGTGTTTATGGAAGCTGACCTCAAAGATTTTATATTTGTCCTGAACAACTCTACTATTTGCTTAATTACTTTGGAGTAATGAGCAGTAGAACGAAATTTTTGATAGAAGCATATATACAAAGTAATTCAACAACTGATGAAGATCACACAGTAACATCTATTACTCAAAATAAATGTAGACCAATAGTCTCAAGGTAAACTACAAGCCAACTCCTTGACATTGGATTTGTAGTGGGAGTCAACAGCTCTTGTGGCATGGGCCACTTCGTTTGAGCAGAACATGGCTTCAGAACCAGAGGAATCCTATTTTGAGAGAGGATTCCTGTTGAGAGGCATCATGTTTTGGCATTGCTTTGAGAGGCTTTCTTTGAGAGAGGATTCCTGTTTTAGGGCAGTGCTGAGCTTATTGGTGCATCCCCTTTCTTAGAGTTTTATTGTGCTTTGGTGAAGCCTTTGGAGGAATTCTAAATGCTTTTATAATTTATTCCATATGTGAAGGGATGTACTCTCACTTAGAGGTGTCTACTTCATACTTAGAGGAGTGTTCTAGAAAGACTACAACTATCATCAAGTCATGCACATTGCATACCAGTCAAGCACTCTATTACCCCCCATTTTGTATGGGTGTCCACTTGTCATTTTGATCACAATCTTCAAAGACGGGTGACATTGTTCATGTCTTGCTTGATCATGGATTGATGACCTAGGTGGATGCTTGCAGACAATGGTCACGGTGCCCTTAATTATGAACTTGCATGATTTGTAGAGTTTACAGTCATTTCTTGAAGGGTGCACTTGTCTAAGGGGATGCATTGAGTTGGGAAGATCACTAGATCTTCATCCATCCACTGATTTTGGTCTTCATGCTATGTACTGAAGTTATGAAGAATGGTTTGGCTTCATTTTTTGAGTTTCATTGAAGAAGAGGAGGGCGTAGACATGTGAGGGAAGGTGGGACTACCTTGAGGAGAAGTTAGAGAATGTATACACAAAGTTTAACTGACATACATGTTGTGACTGTACTGTTGTATGTTGCTTGCAGAGGAGTCAAAATGTGTTGTTGGGTACATTCCATTGGGCCTCCCACCTGTCAACACCATCATACATTCAAAACTATTCATAAACTGGGTTGTGTTTTACCTGAGGGAGTTGTACATTCAAGCTAATCCACATATTACTGAGTTGGGTGTGCTATCTATAGCCAATCTTCTTGTCAAATAGGATATGTGAGGACTGATGGGTGGGCTAGTTGAAGCCTGTCACTGCCATCGTACCCAGTTGCTATCATTTACTTGTGCACTGTCAAGTATCTAAAGCATAAGGGTGCCAAAAAGGGAGGTTGCTTCGTCATCCAAGAGGACAGTCAGATGGTGCTACTTCACAGGTCTGCTAATAATGTTAAAATCTGATTTAGTTACCCAATTATATTATGCTGTTACAACTGGTTAAAAATAGAACCACCTTCATTTATTTCTATGGTATGTCTTTTGCAATAAATACCATCTATGGTCTCTGATTATAAGAGTTTGGTCATATTCTTGTTAAATGCTTGAAATGTAATGTTATTTTGTGGTGTTGAGATCAATAAATTTCCATTGTGTGCCAAACATTCTGAATATGATGCAAACTGTTTGACAAAAGTCCTAGACCGGAAATAAACTTTTCAGTACATCATCTGTTTGAAAAAAATACTCCACCAAGCAACATACACAACACCACCTAAATATATCAGTATTATGGCAAGGGGAATTTACGGTGATGATATTCAATGGTTCAAAGAATGTCCTTACATAGTTGCAAATCTTGTTTTGTGGGGAGGCGATTGAGATTGCCACATCAAACCTATTTAAATTTCCAATTTTCAAAGCCTAGGTTTTGGTTGAGAAAATCACTCATATATAAGAACAATAATGGGCATGGGTCCCTTGCTCTACTTGAGTGACAATGTTTTTGAAACCACTTCCAAGGCACATCGTTCAAGATGGATCTCATAGATTCTATTATTTGGCCCACAATCCTTTATGGTTTTGAGAGGTGGGGGTATAGCTTTCTTGACTTTGATTGGGACAAGATGGAGAGTGTATATAACTTGATGCTCTATCATATCATCAAGACTAAGCGGACAATTCCTCGTGCCATTATTCAAGTAGAGTTTTGGGTTTGCTATACTAAACAAGGGTCATGAATCTCAGTATTATTGATTACTCATATCATGTAACTACATGGGTTAAGGATGATATGTAATCACTACTAGGAATAATCGTTTCTCTTTCGATCTCCTAGCTCTAAGGGAAGAACTATACTAACCAAGGGAAGTGTCCCCAACCAAAGGTTCCTAAGTAATAATCGGAGTTTCCAAGAGCAAGCCTAGAAGGACAATACTAATGGGCCAACTTTCCAAAGTATTGCTTTGAGTGATTTGTGAGAAGGTTAAGAGCATTTAGAGTAATTAGATGGAGTTGAAATTGGTACACTCAAACTTTTGGGCTAGGACACTTAGAAAAATTAATGAGTTGAATCTAAGGTCCCTAGTTCGACTAGGATAAAGGATGAGAAAGGCTCCTAGCAAAATCTATATTGATCTAGACAAGCTTAAGTAAGTTAAAGATGAACTCAATGAGATAGATGCCTAAATATTTCTTTAAGTGATGAAACATTAATGAGTTGAAACTAAGGTCCCTAGTTCGGCTAGGATAAAGGATGAGAAAGGCTCCTAGCAAAATCTATATTGATCTAGACGAGCTTAAGTAAGTGAAAGATGAACTCAATGAGCTAGATGCCTAAATATTTCTTTAGGTGATGAAGCATTTAACATATTGAATTATGAGGTAGTACAATAAGCTCAAAATAACATAACATGCATCCAAATGAATTAGCTTAAGCTTTAGTTGTGAGGAAGATAGTGCTCAAACTTTATAAGTACAACATGTCATGAGAAATAACATCAACATTAAAATATTTCACATGGACTTTAAGTTTGAATAATGCTTATCCAAGTGTAAGAGTGCAAAGAGTTGAGTGCTAATTACCAAAATGAATATGACAATTAAAGAAACACAAGTATGAAGGTGCTCCCTTGTGTTGACACCTTTATTTAGCAGGGGAACGAAAAGACCATGGTAAGGAGGAAATAATGGTCGTTGGTAATACTTTGGTTAAAATTTTATATGGAAATATGACAAAAGGCGAAAAAGCGATGAGTTATCAAAGGATCTAATGGTATAAAACGAGGAGATGGATATCAATGGTTTATAATGTGTCCGCTATATACAAGTTGCGAGAAGGATAAAGATATGCGGAGGGTCCGATAAGATATAGAGATCAATGGTTGTCGATCCAGCGCAATGAAATCTACGGTCATTGTGGACTCCGCCCTGTAGACTTGCATGATTGATAAAACAAAGGAGCCCGGAGAAATTGGGTACGTGTCTCTTGATCCGATGACTGAGAAATAAAGGTGAATTACATCGACGATCATGGATGGATCCGGAGCGGGAAGTTGCGCGGTAGTTGGAGGTAAAGGGCGGTAGCGGAATAGAAACCACTATACACGTGGTCAATCATGGTACATTCTGGAGGAAAAAGCGGTTTGATGGAAACCACCAAAGGGGGGCCTCCGGAGTGGGGTCCTATATAAACAAAGTTGACTTGTTTGATGATTATTTTATTGGTGCCAGATGAATGAAAAGGACCTAGGCGCTCATCAACCTTTAACTGTCAATTTCGAACACGCATAGCCATAGTAATAGGTAAGGCTCAACCACCCACAATTCATCTATCTAATTACCATTATCGACTGAATTATGGACCAAGGAAGAGATTTGCAAGGGTTTGGTCATATTTTGGATGACAGAGAGGACTATCTGGTTGATAGGGACAGAGGAGTGTGTGACCCTTTCCTATCAGTAGGAAGTGTATCAGTCAGTAAAGAGAGGTTGTGGCAATACAATCCACAGGGTAATGATGTCCTAAATGTTTGTAAATCATTTTTATATTATTTCGCTGTCGAGCAAACCACTACAACAAAAACTGGATTTAGCGTCTCTTTTTGCATCCTTTTTTGCGTCTAGACCATCTTTTAGTGTATTTTTCTTCATTTTTTGGACAAAATGGCGCAATTTCACGGGTTGGTGCTATTTTAGGCATTTTTTGCGTCCTTTTTCTAAATTTGGTGCAAATTGCGGTGTAATTTGCACCGGGTTTTGCACCTAGTTATGCGCCAGGTTTTACATCAGGTTTTGTGACAGGTTTTCAGTCTAGTTTTGCACCTAATTTTGCGCCTAGTTTGTACATCTACTCTTGTTGCGCCCCCTTTTACACCCATGTTTGCCTCAACTTTTACGCCCTTGTTTTCATCCACTTTTGCATCCTTTTTTACATCCACTTTTGCATCCACTTTTGTCGCGTCCCAATTCACACCCATTTTTGCACTTACTTTTACACCCACTTTTGCTTCAACTTTTGCATCCATGTTTGCATCTTTTTTTGCATCCAATTTTACATCAGTTATTGCATCCCTTTATGCATCCATTTTTGCATCCACTTTTGCATCGAGTTTTGCGTTGGGTGTTACGACTACTTTTGCATCTAGTTTTGCATCTACTTTTGTTGAACCCACTTTCACATCCAATTTTGTATCCAATTTTACATCCATGGTTGTATCCACTTTTGCGCCAATTTTTTCATCATGTTTTTCTTCCATGATTGCATCATTTTTTGCATCCACTTTTGCATCACCTTTTGCATCCATTTTTGGTGCACCCCATTATGCGCCCACTTTTGCGCCTACTTTTGTTGCATCCTTTTTTGCATCCAGTTTTACACCCAGATGTTGAAGATGAAAATGATGATAATTATTATGATATTGAGGATGGTTATGATGATGATGATAATGTTGTTGATAATGAGGAGAACGATGACAAGGATGATGATGATGATGAGGATAATGGAAATGACGACATTGCCGATGATTATGATGGCAATGAAATGAATGATGATGATGTTGATGATGAAAATGACAATGATGATGAATACAATGAGAATGATGATGTTGATCATCTTAAAAAATAAGTTGTTATTTGTCATGCATAAATTGTGTGTGTCCTCCATGACCCTTTTCCCTTATGCCAACGGTAATGATGAATAACTGATGAAAATGTCAATAATCTTGATGATGATGATGTCAAGGACAATGGCGATGATGATGACATGGATGATGATTATGCCAATGATGATGACTATTGTGATAATCATGATGACAATGACAAAGATGACGATGATGATCATGATCATCATCATTTCCATCATCGTCATCATCAAAAACATCACCATTATCATTGTCATCTAGTTCATCATCGTCATCATTTAAAGCATATGGGATATGTTTACCATTTAAAGCATGCATAACAAGTGGGATTATTCTAAAACACCCCACCAAAGTACAAATTTCAAACCACAAGGGAAACATAATGTTGAAATTGTTCCAATTTTCTTTCTCCCAACAAAACATGCTTCATTTTAGGGAATTATGTTAAAATCCATACATTCATAGTCCATCCATACTATACTTGTAATAAATGTAAATATAATACTTAACCAAATTTATAAAATAGGTAAATATTTTATAAACACCCTTATGATATATAAACTTCTTTCACCTTAATAATGGTAAAATACGCAAATGTAATAATAATATATAATTAATATAAATATGTTACTATAGTTCATATGTTAAAAGATTTAATATAAATAAATATATATAGTTCATATGTTAAAAGATTTAATATAAATAAATATATATAGTTCATATGTTATGTGATTTAATATAATTAAATATATACACATATTATTTTTTTATACATTATACAAATTAAAATATAGATTAAAAACTATGAAGTTTCATAGGGAGGCGAAGCAAAACATGAAGGATTTTTCAAATATAGATCTATGTACAACTACCCATTTCCCAAAGGGGATTCTGCTAAATCAATCTATGGATTTAGGGTTATGAGTATCAATTTGGTCCATCTGGTCCGTCCCCAATTCGGCCATGAGAGGATTTAATTTGTTCATGAGAGGATTTAATATTATTCTTCCCACGAGGACTTCTTAGGATGCCTAGTTGGCAATGTGGGCGTCTTGATTCTCGGTCCAGGCCGTTCAAAGCCTGGTTTTTCGGGATGGATCAAAGTAAACTAGGAGCTCTACCACTGTTGATGCCGCTACTGTCTCTCTCTTAGATGTTTCTCTCTTACATACTATATAATATATATGTATGCTAGTGGTGCTACTGATGCTAAGTCACCAAAATTTAGATCGCTATCTTGCGATTGGATTTTGTATTACTACATATTAGCATTTACAACTATGTTTTATGAGAGGGATTCACACAGATGGACTAATTAGGGAAAACTAGGATAAGACCCAGCCAGGAGACCTAATATGAGTAGCCATACCTCAAACTCTACGAGGGTACATAAATTACGAGGACAAGGGGCCAAATCCATATGATCATTGGTTGCTGAGAACGAACCGGGTGAGCCTACTCTATTATAGGGGCTAACGGGTTGGGTGCGCAACACTGCGAAGCTTTGGATTTATAACAAGCGACTCTCAAACCGCCTATTACTCAAGTACCAGTCATGATAATTCTTTTTGATGGAGCCTTTGGATGACCTCCCAACTTCTAGCTTCCACATTCCGTTAAAGAAATGAGTGCATTTTCCTTCAATAGGACCATTGAAGATGGAGAGAATTTGGAATTGAATCAAAATAATGAAGATGGAAAGAATTGGGTATTGAATCAACTCATGTGGCTTCTTTATAATTTTATGTCAGGTAGCATGATTTCTAAGAACAAATGCAAAGGATTTTCCATCGTTGTTGTATTTTCCTATTTCTCTGTTACGCCCTGTGTAGAATCTTCTACATGTTTCCCCTATCCCCACTCTCCCTCTCCCTCTCTCTTTGTATCCTTATCTCTATTTTCCCCTACTCCCCCCTCTATTCCTCCCTACTCCTAAAAGTGTTTCTTACCTTCATAAGGCCCATAAACATTTAATATTATCAAAGACATGCCTAGTTCCTTGATGAAAAAATGAGTTCCCAATCCTGAGTGAAGATTCAAAGATTTCATTAGAAAAATATTTCTATTCCAACTACTAATCAAATACCTTAAGAAACCTTTTGAATCTAGTGCAAAAAAATCCCACGTTTCCAACCACTTTCTAAGATAAGAAACAATAAAGTGATACTTTCCCATAGTTTCTTGCATAAGCATAGCATCATGATTATTAAGTTCAACCAACCCCTTCAAATCGAATTTATTATCTTGGACCCCCAACCCTATAATATTGGACTAGTATGAGGCTATGCATAAAACCTTGGTTCATTCTCTTCACATCCACCGCGAACTTAAATAACAATGGGATCAATACTTGCAAATGTTGGAGCACAACTACAAAAAACCCATTCATGCATATATAGGGCAGTCTCATGTGTACAACTCATGTATTATCCGTTCCTAACTTCACTAAAACCTTTATTGTGATTTGATTCCTTGGGGCATGGAATTGGTCCAATTTTAATGCAATAAGGAAGTCAAGGTATTGGGCTACTCTTTCTTTCTATTTTTATGTTTTTTTGTAGAATTTGGTGCATACCAGTCCTCATTCACTTAGGAAAAAAGTGAGATAAATAAATGTATTTCTAGAAGTGCTTAAATACTACCTATAAAATGAAAAATAGTCATAGCAAGAACTATAAAATGTGCAGTTGCTTAAAAACAATATTATTAGCTACACAGACATAGCAAGGCACAAGAGAATTACATGGGGTGTGCACTTAAATAATAGAGATGGTGTGTAGGACGGTCATGAAATTTTCAAAGGAAAATTAATGTGCTCTTCGTAGGAAAGAGATTGACAATTGTTCCAAAGGAGAAATTGAAAAACAAAGAGTTTGAGAAAACTGACACTTTCTTGATGGATGCTAAGGAAAAAATTAAACAAAAACATATCTTATTGAATACTAGTTTACATAAGCCATCATACACATAAATGGGTGTAAGGTTTTGGATCAAACTCCCCATCAGAGTTGTCAATCTATTATGAATATTTTGTGGAATACGTGTGCGAAAATCCCTTATTTAGTTGGTTGTGAAACTAAGCATAGAAAAAACAAAGTAAAAGAGAAAATCTAGACATGTCAGTATCCCAATTAACCTTAAATAATGAGAGAAAAGCAAACAAGCTCTAAACTATGGATTTTTTGCTTTATATAAATTTTCAAGACAATTATTTGGGTAAAACTAAGAAATGTTTTATTACACCAATTGAAAGACATGGAACTTACAATTGACACATGAGAAGATTTGTTACAACAAAGTGGTATCCAAACACTTATTGGGATGGTATTTTTCTTCTTTGTAGATTCAATCTCCAACATTTTTGGCTGGCTATGAGCAAATAGAAAAAGGGTGAGGAAATAACAAGGAATGTAGGAGTAGAAAAAAGGTTTCTTTAACTTTTTAGTAATATTGATATGGAAAAAGGGTGAGGAAATAACCAGAAATATATGAGTGGGAAAGAAGTTTCTTTAACTCTTTAGTGACATCATATCAATGTATCTGATTTTTTTTTTAATACATCTCCATGGCCTCTTTTTTATAAGTGAATATTAGATCACAAAGCTAGAAGTAATTTCCATGCAAATTGTCCTCGTTTATTAACGAGAGTTCATAAGCTTAATGGGTGTCATAGAAGACTTAGTCATTGACATTTATGAATATGGGGTCAAAATAAATACACATGATGTACTCACTATGTTACTTAATGAAACACACAAATATTTATGAGCCACCGGCTAGTCATTTTTAGATTAGAAAGAATCAGGGAGTTAAGTATTTATTTTGTAATTTGCACAAAAGATAAATGATACACATAATGGTTAACTAATGGTTTCGCTAGACTCAATGAGGTAAAAAAAATGATAGGATGTGATGGAGTGCATATTTAGATGAATTTTGTCCCATTCTCGAATATTGTCATTTCATTTCAGTTTGATGCAATCGTGAACAGAAAAATAAGGACTCTCCCATCATAAAGTGCGGCATCGAAAAGGAGTCCGATGTTTTAAAGAAGACGAGGCAGAAAATGAGGAGGTTTTGTTGGGATCGAACTCTGAACCTCGTGGATGGTCCATTTCTTCGTTTCAGAAGAAAAAATGGCAGATTTTGCTTGCAACATAGTAGGTGTTGTTTGAGCTTGAGGGTTCGGTTCTAACGGCTCTGTACATGTAAGAAACAGAAATACAAGAATTTATTTATGGTTTGCACATGACTGTGGGGGTTTGTTGTTGTTGGGAACTCAGCGGTGGTTTTCTTCTGGTTAAGATAAGATGCTGACTCCCAGAGGGGGCTTGCCGGGATGGTCTCCCAAGATGGATTCTCCTCCTCTTCCTCTGGCTGAAGAGATCGAAGGTTCTAGTCATGTCGCGATGCCCGTTGCCGCATCACGAGGTAGAAGCGAAGGTATCACCTTAGTGGAGGGTCCACCTCATAATTTGTTGGATATTAATGGTGAAATCTTGGCTACCCGCGGTGAGCATGAGATCTGGAGGCATTTCAGGGAGGCCGGATCACTTATAGGCGCTCCGCCTATAGTGGGGCTCTCGTACAAGATCATCAATGACGAAGGGGGTGTTGCCGGTGAGAGCATTAGATTTTTTCAATTCGGTAAGATGGTTGAGAAAAGATGCCCGATAGAGGCCTCCATGACCTTCTATGAATTCAGTGACCGCCATGGCAAGGTAAGTCATTCGGACATTTGCAATCATTTTTTATTGTTGTTATTTTTATGAGTTGGGTGGGGTTTTTCTTTGCAAACGGGAAACCCTCTATTTTTGTTGGTGTGGTGCTGGGTCATTGTTGTTAGGGCAGGGCTGGTGAGATCGGATGAGATTCTGTTCGATGTCTCCAGGTTCCTTGTTTCCTTTGACATTTAGTATGAAGAGGACTATTTTATTATACTCATTGATGAGACTCTGCGGTAAGTCTAGTGTTTCCTCATTTAACGTACTGCTCGGTTCTATGGAATTCATCCAAATATGTAGATTAATAACCGAAAAGCGTAGAATTAGCATATCTTGTGTGTCATTAGCTATAAAGGAAACCAACCACAAGTCCTTGACTCTACCAATTCCTTGGATGGCTCAGATGCTTCTTACTTCGATTTTCTAGCTTTGTTTTTGGTGGTCTTAAATCAACTATTGGTTTCGGACCCAGTAAATGCCAAGGAAGAAGCTCTACGTGGAGATGTTGATGTTTCCCAGGAGGATTTCGAGGTAACTGAGAGTGCGCTGGTTAAGGACGTGTTGTATGTCTGCCAGGATATTATCTTTTACTGTCTCTGTCTTCTGTTTATATGGCTCCGATGATTTTTGCAAATTCTTATGGCTGTGATGCTTTGTAAAATGGAAAAGGTTTATCTTCTGATGGACATAGAAGTAAGAAATATCATTGCATAATTAGAAAAAAGGGAATATTTTGGCCTGAGATTAAGAAAGTTTCCCACAAACACTTGTTAGAAAGACAATAAGGGTTTCTATGGTTTGCAAGTCAGGCACTCTTGTAATAGATGTGTAGGCCTTTGTAGAGAAAAATACACTGAAGAAGCAGGGAAAGTAGTTGTTTTCTTGTTGTGGGATTTTTATTGTTGTAAGCAGGGGAAGTAGTTTTTTCCATGCCACGGCAAACTGTGATAATGAATAGCATTTCAATTACTTTGATTTTTCCTGTGCTGAGTTGCATTGGACACGTGTAAAACAAAGCTATAGGAGAAAATTCGTTTTCTTCATGCACAATGCATGGAGTAAATTCGTGAAAAATTTCAAATCACCATCAAAGTGTAGATATTCCCCCTTTTATACTCGTGGTTTTTTATGTGTTTGGACTGGCGGTATGGCCATTTTACATAGGTAATTTTGTTTGGAGTTCATTATTTTGCTTGGCCTTACCTTTGGTAGTCCACTTATCAATGTATTTATCCACAAGGATGTGGTATTGAAAAATCTGTCATCTTGAATGATTTTTCTGGAATTCTTGGTGATGGTCAAATTGGAAATATGTGTGGCATTGGAAATTCATCCTCTAGTTGGAAATATGGTTGAGTTATATTATTATGTAAATACCCTATAAACTCTGTCTGCTTTTGCTCAATAAGGTTTCCCGTTTGATCACCTGACATAGTTTCTTTATTATAAAATTTTATAAGCTTTAATTTATTCTTTATTCTTTATTATTTCCTCTCCCGCTCCCAGAATTTCTATCATTATTGTAAATTGCGCCTTCCTTCACTTTTAGCTGAGATGAACTCTCACAAAGAGACTTAACTTGAACTTTGGCCTGTTGTTTTATATCAGCAAGTACAGCAGCAAGGTTCTGAT
>LPNX010919526.1:334538-372704 GCA_001517045.1 Pseudotsuga menziesii
AAGCTGGTAATATTTCAGTAGTATAACATGCGGACCACCATCTAATGGTGCTCATGATAGCACATGATGGCCCATGCTACCCTGCGAAGCAGTCGGTTGAAGTGGCCCGACACTCCTGCAATGTGCTTCTGATACCTCATGGGGAGGTCATATATAGGTACATCAAGAATATCAAGAGTCAGTCGCTCTAATTTATCCTCCATCTCGGTAAGGTGGTCATCACCCCTATGAAAAAACTGAGCTCCAGCTCGTCTATCCATCGGACAAGATCCTCCAGGTCATGCACCACCAACATCTGCATGTAAACATCAGGTCTTGTTACTACACATAAAAAAAATAAAATATAAAAAGAATAAAAAACATGATTACCATTTTAGGGTTTTTGTTTCTTACCAATATCCCCCCACTTAGCACCAGGTGGTAGTGGTAGGTTAGGGTCACCTCTAAAATATGTCCTTGTGTAGGAATAATCCTCGATCATGAGGATTTGATCTCACAGCCAATGGAAGAAAGTGGCCTCAAATCTCACCTTGGCTCTGCCACCACCTATCTGAGCCATGACCTCAACCCACCTCAACATGAGTGGGTCTCTAGCCCTAAGCTCAGTGAATATCACCTGGGGTCTCGTCTAGAAAACCCTGTCAAGAAGTAGATGTCCTCTACCTCTATGGTCAAAACATGAGGTCCTACCTCAAACTACTACTACTCCTGATTCCACATTTGCAGGATATATTCCAGCAGGCGAGGATGTGAAATCATGCTGGGGGCCTGGAAGAACTTCAGAATGCAGTTTCTGTCGAGCACCACCTTTCCCGTAAGGGCTAGGAGAGGAGCCCACATTTCTGATTTTAGGTTTGGCCTATGAGCTCAAAAAACCATGAAAATTAAAAATTAGAAAGGATAAAAGGAAAGAGGTTGGATTTTGATGTTACCTGGAACTGATGGTGTAGAAAAATGGACAGTGGCTGCTCCCATAATCTCCAGTTGAAGTTTTGGCTCGAAACTACCCAAAATTCTCTCCAAGATTGGTAAATAGTGAAATGAATTGTTTTTTACTATTTAATCAAGATTTTGTAACTTTTTTCTATGGTTTTTTTATATTTTAAAATCGTTTTTAATAAAAATACCTTTTGATATAGTTTTTAAAAGATCACTTTATCGAATGTTTTGGGAAACTAATGGTCATTTTCAAGTCTTGGAGGGACAAAGACAAGCAGTAAAGTCTATGGGGAAGTTTGTTTTTAAAATTTTTTGTTCTTTTGAAAATAGAAAAAGTTCACAAGCGTTTGTTTCGATACTTTGATCAAGCTCCCAAAACCCAGTATGAAAGTTCCTAGTCCTTTTCTGATTCTTTTCAGACTCGTAAAACCCTTTATCGTGAAAAGACACCTAATGGAGTCTCCTTTAAACTCTTTTCGGACTCCCTAAATATGAAAAGATTGTTGAGTACTTGTTTTCTTCATACTCGTAAAAGTATTTGAAGATTCGTCCATCCGACGGTAGTGTTAGATTTTTAACATTAAGCTAGCATTATATTAGGATCTTTAATTGAGAGAATAACAAGCACAACAATCAAACACAAGAGATAATGAACACAATGTTTTTCCTTAGGGAAACCATAAATGGAGAAAAACCCACAACTTCCTCAGAGATAGAATCAACACCAAAAGTAAAACCCCAAAACAGTAAGATGATCTCCTGACAGCAGTAACCTCTTTCTTCCTAGCCCCAGTGTCTTCTTCTTCCTCAGCTATGTGCTGCAACTAAGTGTGAGTGAGTGTGTGATAAATAGAGAGGCTAGCTCTCTATTTATACTAATTCCTGACTTGACTAAACCCTACTAGGGCCGACTTCTTTAGGAGAGTCTAATAACCCTAGTGCCCCGGAATTGCGAGGACTTTAACCCTTGATCAATAGGAGCGTTACCCATAATGACTTGACATGACTTATTTACATTATAGAACCTCCCGATAGGAACATCGGGGCATGACATGACTCAAGTACATTATAGACACATCCCGGAATAAACATCGGGGTACAATACATAAGATATACAAGTGAATACATTCCGAATTTACAATTACATCAACACTCCCTCTTAACTAGGAAGGTATTCTCTTGACACAATTTATCAGCACAAGTCTTCTTCTCTGTATCATCTAGATCATCATCGAGTCCTTGTCATCTTTAGTCATCTTCATCTTCGGATCTATATCATCACTCGAACTAGATCATCATCACTGGATCTGGATCATCATCACTAGATCTGGATCATCACTCGATCTGGATCATCATCACTGGATCTGGATCATCACTCAATTTGGATCATCACTAGAGCATCATCTCTGGATCTGGATCATCACTCGATCTGGATCATAACTGCTGGATCATCATTACGGGTGCTATCTCATGATTCTTCTCGTCACAGGAAGTTCTACAGAGCCGACCCTTTTTCATGCTACTTGTAGGCCTAGCCTCCATGTAGGTCTTCTTCAGTGCTTATATCTGACACCAAGTCAGAATGGCCCACCCAACACTTACATCTGACCATGAGAGGAACACATCCAACACCATGTCAGAAAGGCATGCCCAACACTCACATCTGATCATGTAGGAACCAATCCTATAATCACATCAGAAAGGCCCAGCACTCACATCCAATCATGTGGGAAGACATACCACAACCCTATCAGAAAGACCCAACACTTATATCTAGACATGCGAGAACACATCCTGCAACCATGCTAGAAAGGCTCTACACTTACATCTAGCCATGTAAGAACACATCCTGCAACCTTGTTGGAAGGGCTCTGCACTTACATTCAACCATGCGGGAACACATCCTACAACCTTGTTGGAAGGGATTTGCACTTACATCCAACCATGCGGGAACACATCCTGCGACCTTGCTGGAAGGGCTCTGCACTTACATCCAACCATGAGGGAACACATCCTGTAACCTTGCTGGAAGGGATTTGCACTTACATCCAACTATGTGGGAACACATCCTGCAACCTTGCTGGAAGGGCTCTGCACTTACATCTAACCATGCAGGAACACATCCTGCAACCTTGCTGGAAAGGCTCTTAACCCCAGGTTGAGGGTTCCTGGTAATTGGCTAGGTGCCTCCATTCTACAAGAGAATGGCATCAACCCTTATATCTGATCAAGTGGGAACACATCCCTCAATCACATCCGAATGGCCATGCACTCATATCTGATCATGTGGAAACACATCCCACAGTCATATCAGAATGGCCCTCAGTCCTAGACCAAGTATTCCTGGTAACTGATGAGGCACCTCCATTCCAATAATGGAAATAACCCTTATATCTGATCATGTAGGAACCAATCCTACAGTCATATCAGAATGTCTCAGCACTCATATCTGACATGGAAGGAACCAATCCTCTCACCATAACAAAATGGCTCAGCCCTTAAATTTGACCATGGAAGGAACCAATCCTCTCACCATGTCAGAATGGCTCACGGACTCATCACTTCCCCTTGGAAGGAACCTCGATATGGAGAACACCAAGCTTCTCCCCGAAGTACTCAAACTTCACTCTGGCTAATGGCTTCATCAACACATTAGCTATCTGTTCATCCATCACAACATACTGGAGCTTCACTGCTCCCCTTTGCACCATATCCCTGATATAGTGATATTTGATCTTGACATGCTTCGACTTGTCATGGAACACCGGGTTCTCCAACAACTTCACACAACTCTGATTGTCGCAAAGTATACAAGTAGCATCCAACTGGAGATAAAATAAATCATACAGTAGCTTCCTCAGCCATACTGCCTCACAATTAGCTGAACAAGCTGCGACATACTTTGCTTCAGCTGTACTCAGTGCCACACAGGATTGATTCCTACTAAACCAAGAGATCACACTTGATCCCATAATGAAGCAACACCCTGAAGTGCTCTTCCTATCAATGGCACTGTTTGCCCAATCTGAATCAAAAGAAACCTCCAGGTTAATCTTCTGATTCACCTCATACTTGAGCCCATAATCAACTGTATCCCCCAGGTACCTCAGAATATGCTTTGCAGCAATCAAGTGAACATGTCTCGGATCTATCAAGAACTGGCTCAAGGTGTTCAAAACAAAGCAAATATCTAGTCTCGTGTTCGTCAGGTACATCAAGGACCCAATCATCTGACAATACATCATGGCATCAACCGCTTCTGATGAAGCATCACTCAATAGCTTCAGGTTCGATGGCATAGGTGTGGTCATGGCCTTGCAGTCCATCATCCCAAACCTCTTTAGGATCTCTACTATATATTTCCCTTATCCTAGGGAAATTTCATCTGCATTCTGCCACACCTCCATGCCTAGAAAATAATGCATCATACCCAAGTCCTTTATTTCGAACTTGGCAGCAAGATTCCTTTTCATATCAACAATCAACCCATCCATACCTATTACAAATAGATCATCTACATACAGTAGGAGCATCACTGGGTTGCCATCTTCAACCTTGTAGTAAAGGGTGGAATCTGCTTCACTCTTGGTAAAGCCTAAACTAGATAGAAAGCTATCAATTCTGCTGTACCATGTCCTGGGTGCCTGTTTCAAACTGTACAAAGATTTCTTCAATCTAAATACATGAGACTCCCTGTCATGTGTCTCAAAACTGAGTGGTTGTTCCACATACACTTCTTCTTCTACTACACCATTCAAGAAAGCAGTCTTGACATCCATTTGGTGTATCTTCCATTTCATCACTGTAGCTAGAGCAACCACTAATCTGATAGAAGTATATCTGGCTATAGGTGCAAAATTTTCTTCATAGTCTATTCCTTCTTTCTGGGAGAAACCATGAGCAACAAATCTTGCTTTATATTTTTCAATGCTACCATCTGCAGCATGCTTGATCTTGTAGATCCATTTGGAAGTTACAACTGACTTCCCTTCTGGTCTTGGGACAACATCCCAAACATCATTCTTCATGATCGATTGATACTCTTCGACCATAGTATCCTTCCATTCTTTCCGTTCTACCACTTCTTCATAATTGGAAGGTTATTTATCAATGAAATCACATAGTAATGCTACATATCAGGAACATGAACTTTTCCTCTTTCTTTCTCTATGATTCTCTTCTGGAGCCACGTATCTTTCCGCACCTTGGATAACTTCTCGTACCCAAGCAGGTTTCCTCTTATGAGGATTCTTCTCCTGAGGTGGATCTACAGGTTCTTGTGGTTCTTCAAATTCTTGATCTTCTTCTTGAGTTTCTTCGTTCATGGTTGTGTCATGAATTCTGGGTGCTTCTGATTCTTTAGGAACTTCAACAGGTTTCTTTCTAGATTTGTTGTAAGCTAAGTCATCATCAAATGTCACATCCCTGCTGATGTCGATCTTCTTGAATCCTGGGAAGTATATTATGTAGTCCTTTGAGCTTTTAGAGTATTCTGAGATGGATGACTTCTGGTTTCTTGTCGAAAAAGACTTCTTTAGGTGTCTTGTTCTCGAGTACTTTGTGTGGAGTATGGTTATGTACATACACTGCTATTCTGGCAGCTTCCGCCCATAGATGCATAGGAAGATCTTGATGATGAAGCATTGCTCTTGTAGCTTCCATGATAGTTCTATTCTTCCTTTCTGCAATCCCATTCTATTGTGGATTATATGGAGTGGACAACTCCCTCTTAATCCCCGAGTCTTTGCATAACTCTTGGAATTCATTTGATGTGAATTCTCCACCATTATCCGATCGAAAAGTCTTGATATTCTTTTCAGTGTGGTTCTCGATCAAGGCTTTGAATTCCTTGAATTTGCTGAATACTTCATCTTTGTTCTTCATGAAGTAAACCCATGTCTTCCTAGAAAATTCATCAATAAAATAAACATAGTATACATACATGCTTAGTGAACTTGATGACATTGGACCGTATACATCAGAGTGGATGATTTCCAAGATTCCTTTTGCTTTGCTCTCGCTACTTGGAAATGTCTTCTTTGTGTTCTTTCCTTTCACACATCCTTTTCAGAATCCATCATGTTTTTCTTGAATTTCTGGAAGACATTCAACATCTTTTCTTGCAAGTGGTAGTTTTCTGTAATGCACATGTGCAAGCCTTCTATGCCAAAGTTCATTTGGCTCTACTGTTTCATGGACCAGGGCTTGTTCTGGATGGCCCTTCAATTTGTATATACCTCCTTGTTCCCCAATCACTAATGCATCATTAATAGTCTTTCCCTTTGGCCACATGATGACTTGACCATCTATAAATGCAACCCTCATTCCTTTTGCATCTAATGCAGATATGAAGAGGAGGTTCTTCTTTAGTCTTGGTACAAACAATACTTCCTTTATTGTCATAGACTTTCCAGAGTCTAGCTTATAGGAGGATTCTCCACCACCTTTTATTGGATACTGGTAGTCATCTTTGAGCTTCACCTTGTGAGGTGATTCATGTTCTGATAGTTTGACAAAGGATTCCTTGAATCCTGTCATATGCTTGGAAGCCCCATTGTCTATAAGCCAATCATTGCTTCCATGAGTAATGTTTCCCATGAGAGCGGAAATCAAAACATATTCTCCATCACTTGAAGAATCTTCACTTTCATATCTGGTTCTCTTTGTGGAAGGTTCATCATCCTCTGCAGCATGAGCATGATGCCTTCTCTTGTTTCCCTTATTCTTATGGGTGTTAATCTTGTTTCTAGGACAGTCTTTGGCAAAGTGTCCTCTTTCATCACATGTATAGCATCTTAATTTAGATAATTCCTTTCTAATGTTATCTTTCTGGTGAAAGGTCTTACCTCTGGAGTGATGAGAGTTTCTTCTGCTTTTCTTGGAGTGAACTATGAGAGCTTGATCTTCACTTCCCATTTTTTCTTCTCGAGCTGCTATTCGAGCTTCTTCTTGAGAGAATTCTTCCCATAGTCTGTTGAACTTGACTAACTTCTTTCTGACACAGATTCCTTGAATAAAGGAGTCCCATGATCTAGGGAGACCATTCAAGGTGGTAATTACAATCTCTGCATTCTCCACTTCTTCATCTCCTACTTCTAGCTGTTACTTGATTTGAGAGACCCTTGTAAAGTAATACTAGATGGTTTCTGCATTCTGAATCTTTACATTCTTCATTTGGTTTCTCAGAGTCATCTTCTAGTTTATATTCTTCCCTTCAAACAATTTGGTTAGGGCATCAAACATAGCTTCAGGTGTCTTTAGGGAGGACACCTATGTTATGAGGTGATCCTTGATTGAATCAGCAATGATCCGCTTTTCCATAACCAACTTCTTCTTATGTAAGGCCTTAGCCTCATCTCCCTCTGGAACTGAAACCTCCTCAATGATATAGGAGTTCAAATAATTTTCTTCCAGGACCAGGGAGATCCTATACTTGCAGGCTCGAAAGTTATAAGATCCCTCAAGCTTTTCATCAAGATTGGTGTCATGAGACATCTTAACTGAGAACCTCAAATGGAAATAAAAAATATTTAGATCTTACCAGGTTAAGATGTTAGATCTGGATTTGGAGCTGAAATTTTGCAGTGTTGGTTTAGGAGCAGATTAGGGTTTGGATTTTCCAGAGTTTTGTCCAACCAAATGCTTTGATATTGATCTCTAAACTTTGATTTTGAGGAGGATATCGATCCAGGCCCGGGCTCACTGAAAAATTCCACTTCTATGGAAAGCCCTAATTTCTAGCAGCAGTGTCAGGTCCAAAAATGAAAAACCTTAGAATTGGATTATGCTTCGACATAAAGATGCACCCTAGGGAGGAGAGTTAATCCAACCTTCTTTTGCTAAAAATCTGTGGAGAGAGATCCACAAAGTAAGAAACCCTAGTTTCCGTAGCTGCACAGTGTCTTCTTCTTAGGTTAGCTATGATACCATGTTAGATTTTTAACATTAAGCTAGCATTATATTAGGATCTTTAACTGAGAGAATAACGAGCACAACAATCAAACACAAGAGACAATGAACACAATGTTTTTCCTTGGGGGAACCATAAGTGGAGAAAACCCCGCAACTTCCTCAGAGATAGAATCAACACCAAAAGTAAAACCCCAAAACAGTAAGATGACCTCCTGACAGCAGTAACCTCTTTCTTCCTAGCCCCAGTGTCTTCTTCTTCCTCAGCTATGTGCTACAACTGAGTGTGTGATAAATTGAGAGGCTATCTCTCTATTTATACTAATTCCTGACTTGACTAAACCCTGCTAGGGATGACTTCTCTAGGAGAGTCTAATAACCCTAGTGCCCTGGAACTGCGGGGACTTTAACCCGTGATCAGTAGGAGGGTTACCCACAATGACTTGATATGAATTGTTTACATTATAGAACTTCCAATAGGAACATCGGGGCATGACATGACTCAAGTACATTACAGACACATCCCGAAATAAACATTGGGGTACAATACATAATATATACAAGTGAATACATTCCGAAGTTACAATTATATCAACAGGTAGGTTATCTCTTTTTTTGTTTGGATAGACTATTTACAAAAAAGGACCCTTTGGAGTCTTCTTTTGTCTTCATTTAGACTCTCTAAACATGAATGATACCGAGTTAAATTTCAATGGACTCATTAAACTAAACATTGACAGACCCTTTTTTTCGAATGAACCCCTCCTTTCTCAGGTTCATAAAACATATGAGAATGGACTTTTCTTCGGATAATCTACAACAAATGTTTGTTACCCTCTTTGAAATCATAAAAATGAAAAGAGGCACTCATCAATCATGACGGAGAATTTAAAGGAAGGGAATCAATTCATTTTTGCAAATAATATGGAAGTTTTGTCGTCACCTTTCAACACAATACTTGTCTGCATTTCATTCAGTCAATTGGGTAAAATTATCTTGTCTCTGAGTCGATCCACTTTCATGAGTCATGACACCCCTTTTATTTTTTCAAAGAATGCATCGTCCGTTGTCGTATTGTGTTCTACCTTGTCGATTCAATGCTGCCAAGTCTTTTGTCGTGCCTCCTGATGTTCAAATGGAAGTTAGAAGTTTACCTCTGTAGTTAAAACAACTTTTGTGTTAGTACCTTTTGAGTAAGTCCTATGGTTACATTATCTACAATGTTCCAGAACTTTGTTTCGAGTTTCATGTCGTCGATGTGGGATTCATCATGGCCCTCCTTCGACGAGACTATTCCTGTCGACATAATCTCATCATTCGGGAATTAGTCTTAGAAACTAATTTAGTATATTGAGATCTATATGCCTCAATGACAGATTCTCTCTCTCTTAACATAGGTTCAAATCATTGACCTTTGATTGAGAGATTCGACTAAGTGTTTGACATCAAATCATCTATTCACACTCAGTAGATTGTAGTAGGGTACCTTGGGAATCATTAACATTAATGGTGATCTTCCTCACACTTGTTAACGGTTCACATCATTGATTGGTAATCAAGTGGTTTCTACCGTGTACGACTTCATATCATTGTAATCACATGGATAGAATCATACTTTGTGGAGGACAAGATGAAGACCTTGGGTATCTATTGAAAAGCACTCATAGCTTTTTCCCCAGGTTGCGATGGAGTATATTGTATGAAGTAGTAGCATGGATCCACATTTGTATGGTTGTGGCTATGCTCAAATTTGCATCTGTATGACATAGATCTACATTTTATGTCTGGTAGCTATGTCCCAGCTTGAGTCCTTTATCACATTGATCTATGCTGTATTCTAGTAGCCATGTTTGTTTATTTCTATCATGGATCTTCCTTGTATTGGTCTGCAGCCATGATGAAGACACTTTTGTTCATGATTCAAAAGCACTGATGTATTGCAAATGCTTGGTTGATGATCTCTGATCAAGTTGATTCTTGCCTCATAAGTGATAACTTGCTCTTTCAAATATCTTGCCTATCGTATCCCTCTAACTTCATGCTTTGGGGGGGATTCTATTATACCTAAATCTCATCATCAACATGTGATGAGATCCCAAACTTCAGTGTTTTCCTCAATCCCAAATTGTGAAGTCAGAACATTGGTCTAGACATCAAATTTGTATATGAAAATACAACACCGCTTCTACCCTTTAGTCAAAATGCAGTACCTTCTTTAGCATTGCTTGTAACGTGTTGGCAGTAAGTGGTGGCACCACCTTTACCCTTTAAGCAATGCACGGTTCTACCTAGAACTACTCTGTCATGGTGGACAAGGAGCAATGCCCTTGGTAAAGAGTGAAAAAGAGAGGTTCTCATGAAAATTCTCGAAATAAGGCTTCGTGGCACCCTTATCCTTGATCACTAGGGTCAGTTGGGCTCGAGATCAATCCTTATAGGATCTCCTAGCCACCTCACCCACCAATTTCTCAACCATCCCTATCCGTTCCAAGCCTATAAAATTAGGCTCAATCTCCATGGTTGAGGAGAGAGTAATGTTATGATGTTGCTTTGATATTCTGGCCTAAGTCAGTAAAGAGAGCTTGAGGGAGCAAGTTGGAGCTATCAGAGACAATATGTTGGTTTTGTGAAAGAGCATATCAACACTAAGGCATAGGTTGTATACTCTTTCTTCATTTTATTAATGCAAAGTTGGTTCCCTTCCCATATACTTGTTATGTTGTAATCTTGCATGTTATTGTCAGATTCCTTAGTCACTGGCATAGATCTATAGATGATATTCTGGTATATTTGATCTCTTATGTGTTTGATGTGTTTGTGCAAGTATTTCCTTGGAGATCTTTTGTCATAAGAGAAGAATCACATCACTCCACCAAAGATTGTATTCCAGGTGTTTATAGCTTCTAGGGAAAGTCTTCTAACCTTGTTGTGAACCATTTGTTCTAGATCCGAACCATTCAGACCAGAGGGACAACTTCTGTCCACAGAAGGTGAAAAATTCTTAGCTACATATGTATATATGTATATAGATATACACATACATGCACACACATATACCCACATATGTGTATACATATGTGTATATATATATATGTATGTATGTATATATATGTATGTATATGCACATATATATGTATGTATGTCTACATACATATATATAGCACATGTGTATGTGCTATATATATGTATGTATATGTATGTCTACACACACACACACACACACATAGCACATATGTGCTACATATATAGACATACATATGTGCTATATATATGTATGTAGACATACATACATATATATGTGCATATACATACATATATACATACATAAATACACACACACACACACACACACACACACACACACAAATATATACACACACATATGTATACACATATGTGTGTATATGTGTGTGTGTATGTGTATATATACATACATACATATACATATGTGTGTGTATGTGTATGTGTGTGTGTGTGTAACACCCCAATTTTGACCCCAAAGGGGAGGGGAATGTAATTCCCCATTTTTGACCCCATGGTATTGAACTGTACATGATGTATATATTATGAGAATCATGGCAAGGAGCTCAAGGCCAAGACCTTTCCATTAATCTAGTTTTTTGTGTATGGGTGATCAAGGTTGGTGCCTATGGTTAATTGCTGGTCAAGCACAACACATTTCAAAATATCCTGTAAATACACAATTAATAAAACACCATAGCTAGCTATGCATTGCAACGTGAAAGAGATGGGGGCATGATTTCAAAAGGAATAGGGGGAGTTAACTAGACTAATACCAGGTGATGGATTGCGAGTTCAATGCTCACAAAACTCGGTCTAATAAGTAGTTAAACCTTCACTGATTTGTCGTCAAATTCACCTAGGAAGACGCGAGACAGATTAAATCCTTTTGGATTGTCATGTTCCCTCAAATTGACCATTAAAAGTGTTGACCATGCTAAGTTCCTAGGGGCTCAAGTTGTTATTAATTATTCCTCCTAGGATAAATTTTTACTAATAATTGTTCTAAGGCATGTATTTAATTTTATTTCAGCAATTTTATTTATTATGCACAATAATGATGTGGAATTAAGGATGCAATGTCAGGAGGGTGCATTGGGGAAATCTAGTCAACTTTCCTTTGTAAAAATAAGAAATTCCATGACAAAAGCAAGCAAGAGAATAAAGGGAAGTTTCCTAAAAGCAGAAAAAGTAGAAAGAGGTAAAAGCAGGAAAGTTTTTTAAGGAAAGAAAGAGTTTCCTTATGAGCCAGGAAAAGCAGAAAGTTGTCATAACTCAAAAGAGGCATATTTTGACTAAGCGAGGGTGCCGTTTCTAATTGTGAAGGATGATTTTGAATTAGAAACAATTCCACATGGCCCTACTTGCCTAATTTCCCAAAGGGGGCGCTTTTGTGGCTAGGGTTAGGTCACCCATGGGGTTGATTTGCTCTCACAGGTCACCATTGGCCTCAACTTACTAAGCAGGCCATCCATAAGTCTATAAAAGATAAATTCAAACCCATTGCTTCAGTTTGGTTGATTATTTTATTGCTGAATTCTTATGTGAGCATTACTTCTGAGTGTTGTGCCTCAGACTACTGGGAGATGAGCTCCAGCCTTCCATTCCCCTCTCCTTCCATCCCATTCTCTTCCATTGCAGGTGTGGAGCACTATATTGAAGACATTTAAGGATAATAAAATTTATTTGCAACCTCCATGAAGTTCAGGTCGAGCTCTAGTGAAGCTCATGCTTCACCTATGCTCACAGCCCCTTGCTGGTCATGATCCGGGCCTCCTGCCCGTCATTTTTGGAGCATCCTTGTAATGGTCAGTCCATGATGTAATTTATATTCTGTAGGTTCATAATATTCTACAAATTATATTTATCAGGTCTAAATATCCCTACGCATAAATAATCTTGTCTCAGTTTTCCCTAAAAGGGCCTACTTTATCAATGTATGGGGGAAAATGAACAAATATGAGTGCTATAAGGAATATGTCATGTTGGGGAACTGATTTAAGTGATTTTATATGTTTATAAAACTTATATTTACCTATTTTATAATTCTCATGTTTTACAGAAATCTATTTCACTTGATTTAACTACTTTCTTTAGACCCTAGCTAGATTACTAGCTTTTAGTGACTAGTTTTGCTAAATCTGGTATAAAATGAGTTATGTAAACTCAAAATGAACCCTTAAAGTTCCTATGGGTCACTGAAATACCCAAATTCACATACCAATCTCTAGAACCATTTTTCATTGCAATCATACTACTTTTCTGGATCCTCCTTTGTGCAGGGTTTCTCTTGACCAAAATTGCCAGAAATCCCCAAATTCACCCAAAACACCTCAAAATTTCCAGAAACTCAGAAAAATGTTTAAATACCTTTTTATATATTAAATTAAGGCTGTAACAAAACTCTGCAAGTTTCCCTAAGTCTCTTGTTGAAACAGGCAGAACTACTCTCCTTAGTTACACGGTTTGGCTGCCCAGGAGCGTGGTAGTAGGTTTCTGCGGCACGGATTATGAAACATAAATGGAAGTATATATAAATGTGTTAGGGGAGAGAAAATTCAATGTCTAAAATATCTTTTTTTTCTGCCCACTGATCACTCTTGTCCTTTGCAAAATCTCCCAGAAGAAACCCTTGTTTTTTTCCAATCCGAGAAGGCTCTGTGTGAACCCCTTAAAATTTCAGAATTGTTTAAATTACAGAATTAAAGTGTTCAGGTATGCACATCATACTTAGGACATTACATGGATAGAAATTTTGTGCTCGCTAGTTGATGTTAAACAACTTGCTAGTTGAATCAGCGAAATCCTTGTGGGCCATTGGATCTGTGTCCCCACTAGATCAATGGTGGACTTCAAACTTGATGAAGTGGATTTCATTGGAATTTTGTACATATGAAAATTATGTTAATTTGCACTAATTGAATCAGTGAAATTGCTGTGCGTCGTTGATATATTTTGATGGTCGATTGCAATCGTGGATTTGCTCCAAGTTACCCGTTCTTTAACCCATCTACCCTGGTTCGTCCTGTGTGCTCTCTCATTCAATTTTCTTGCAGGAAATTGGTTGAGGCAGTTAATGCCTTTGGAAGAGAAAGGCATGGTAGTTGATTTTGTGACTGGACAAGCATGCAGTTGAATAAGGTGTGTTCTTGCTTCTGAATCAAGTAAAACGAGAAAATGCGTGCCTAGTATGTCACCCAAATCTTCATTTGAATGTTGCGATAATTGGATTCATTATACCATTCGATCTGATCGAGTATGCATTGTCCACTCTTTTGAGTCCCAGAGAAGGTTTATGTCATGGTTGTGTAGTGTAGTTCACTGTTCAGTGTGGTTCAGTCCATCTACATTGTGGTTGTGGAGAGCTTCTTGTTACAATCAAAATCTATCACTGGCATGTGATAGGATCCGTAACACAGATATTTGCCTTGAAATCCCAAACTTGAAGTAAAACATGCTCTAGGTGTTGGATTTAACATACAAAACTTTAGCACCACTCTTACCCTCAAGCAAATAAGCGGCACCTTGTGCAGCACTGCCCAAGTTATGTGGAAACTAGGTGGTGCCACCACCTTTAACCTTTGTTGTTGGCGTGGTTCTCACCCTTTACTGCTCTATCATAAAGGAGTATGAGCGGTGCCCTTGGTAAAAAGTGGAAAAATGAGGTTTCATGAAGCTTCTAGAACAAAATCCTCGTGTCTAGCCTTATCCCTACTCACCTGAGTCAATTAAGCTTGAGATCCCTCCTTTAAGGATCTCATGGCCACCTCACCCACCAATTTCTCAACCATTCCTATCCATTTTGAGCCTTATAAATACAAGCTCATACTCCATGGTTGAGGGGGAGAAAAAGAAGTAAAGTTATGCTGCTGAATTAACATCCTGGCCTAATCCATTAGAGAGCATAGAGGAGCAAGTTGGAGCTATCGGGGATGAGGTTCTAGTATTGTGAAGGAGTGCATCGACACTAAGGCAAATAGTTGTAAGCTCTTTCATTCATCTATTAATGCAAAGTTGATTTCTTTCCCATATATCTGTTGTGTTTAAATCTCACATATATATTATTGGATTCCTTAGTCACTGATATGGCTCTATGGATAGTTTTCTGGTATCTTTGATGCTGTTGTATGTTTGATATGCTTATGCAGGTTTACAGGTCTTTCATCAGAGTTTTATTCTAGACATTCATAGATTTTAGGGAAAGTATTCAACCTAGTGGTTGCTCATTTGTTCTGGATCTGAACCATTCAGACCAGAGGAATAGCTTCCGTCCACAGAAGGTGCTATATTCCTGATAAAAAATTTGGCGACTCTACTGGGGAATTCACTTATCTATTCTCATCTTCCTTAGTTTCTGAACTACTCTTGTTCAAATCCAAGTCCTAGCCTCCCATCTTTGTAGTCAGATCTACATCTGACCTAGTGAAGTTTTTGTTTGAAATATTTAGATCTCTTCGGATCTGAGTCACCTTGACTTTATATGCTCTGTATTGTTGTTGATTCATCAGTTTTTGTAGAGTTTTTGCAATTTCTAACTTGAATTTTTTGCTCTCCATGTGTTCTGGATTGTTACAGGGAACTGCGCATGTGCCTTAGGCAACAAGTAGTGCCACCACCTGAGTCTAGTGAATAAGAAGCAGTTCTTCTTCGAAACTGCTTTGTCAGCAAATCCTTCGGCGCGGTGCTAGGTAGGCCTGTCCCAGACCTTGATTTTTTCAAATTTTTGCAAAATATTTGTCATTTTTGGATTTTTGTGTGTTCAGTTAGTTTTGTCCAGACTTGTTTGAAGTGGCCTGAGTAATTGAAATCTAAAATTTTAATGTGGAAATTGCTTGTTTGTCAAAATCAAAAAACAAAAAGCTAGGTTAGATTCATCATTCATTACTGCTTGTAAGTTTGTTCTGAAAGGAGTTTTTGGAAGCTTTAGGTTAGATTAGATATCTGCTGTTATATACTAGTACTGAAAAGAAAGACTCCCTTAGATCAGTTTGCTTGTTTTTATATTTTGTTAAAGTGTGAGAAAGACTTCTTTTCACTCTAAAAAAGAAAATTTGTTAAGATTGGGTTATTGTTTTATTGGGATTAAGTCACTGGATCTTTAAATAGCCTCACAAGCTTTCACGATTCCTTTGTTCTTTTGTCTCTTTTGCATCATTATCTCATAAAAAAAATATCGATAGTTTAAGTTAGATCTTTCCATGTTTTAGAAGAATCGAAAAAATAGCTTGCATATGCATATTTGAGTGCTGTTTGTCTTTCTTCTTCGTTGAAAAGAGATCTTACCCTACCTATTTGCTTTCAAAAAGAGTTGATTTGAAGAAGTGTTGTTTGGTTGTATGCTCGGAAAAAGATTTTTTCTAGTATAGTTGTTTGGGGATTTTTTTTTGGTTTTAAAGCAAAATTGAAAAAGAAAACACTCTCTCTCCTTCCTATAATTAGGCATACTGAATTGTAAAGTGAATGAACTTGCATTTTCATATTTGCATGGTTTTAATTTTCTGTCAAAACCCCATGCATTCACCTAACCGTCCACTTTAAAATTAATGGTAGTTATAGGATTTAAATTTGTATAGAAATTTGAGTGATAGGTTAGAGACGTGTTCAGGCGTCATTAAACGTAGGATATGTCGTTATTTTTCTGTACTACAACCCGGGACTCATGTGGTTCTTCCACATATTGTCGGTATATCGAATGGCCTTTCATGTACCCTTGAGGTATATAGAAAGGTACTTCATGTACTCGATTGTATATCAGAAGGCCCCTTGTGAATGGTTGTGCATTAGACAGCACTACTACCGATTTGAGCTCTCACGTACCTTGAGTATATCGGGAGACCCCACTAAGATACCTTATCTATTTGAGAAAAGACCTTTGGCCGTCTTGTGTGGAGAAATACACCGAAAATAACATTTGGGGAGATTACTATGCACGTACCCTTGTGGTATATCGTGAGTTGTACCTACTTGACAATCCTGGTGAGAGACCAACCTTTTGAGCTCATCCTGTCATTTGAATTTGCTTGTTAGCCTATAGCTTGAGTAGGAGAAAGTTTTTTGGTGTGTTTTTTCTTAGTTTTGAGACCTTAGGTTAGATTAGTGACTGTGCAATTTGGCTAAGTTTCATTTGATACAGTCCAGAAGAACACAGGGCTTACCACCCAACTTTCCTCCGATTACAGGAGAAGGTCCAATGGAAGCTATTGACCATGGAGCTACAACTACTTCCCAAGTGGAAGAGAACCTAGTTGTAGAAACTGGATACCAATCCTCCCTTGGTCCAACAACCTCCTGTGGGTGACACTTCTTTCCATGGTCCTATGGAAGGTCATGTTGATAGTCCTGTTTATCCAGATTATGGTCCAGATGCTCCATTTTGGGGAACTTCTATGGGACAGGCCATTGCTTCATTTGGAGTACATAGGCCCTCTCTTGAACATTCTTCACCAAGTGAAGAGGAATATAGACAAATTCAATCAGCTATTCACTATGCAAAATATTTTCAAGAGAAAATGCAAAGACTAGATACTATCTTAGCAACCCCAATCCCTCATAAAGAACCTATGTCGACTCTTCTCCCTCGTAATATGGATCCTTGTCCATACAGAAATCGTTCACTGACTGATTCTATGAAACCTATTGATCCTGTTGAGACTTCACACCACCCAGGTCAAACTTCCAACCCTACGGTTGCAAATGTTAGGTCTATTTCTAGTCCTCCTAGGTCTTCTAGGGATGGGGGGAAAATTTCAACTCCAGTTGTATTAGTACCTTATAGTGCTCGGGGGAAACCCTCAACATGATCTACATTACCTTCTGTTGGAGTTGTTACTCATAATAGATAGGCCTCTAATGTAGGCACAACCACATTTTACATTCCTCCTATGAATATAGTTAACCCTGCATTGAGTTTAGGTCAACCCTCAGGACCACAACCCATTGTTAATCAAGATTCTTGGGGGTATGGTCACATAGAAAATAAAGTACCTGTAGGAAATGTGAATTACCAACCTACCCCTACAGGCATGTCATACACTGGAATTCCATATCCTGGAGATACCTTCACTCCATGGGGGAAACCCAACTGGTCCTACATGCAAGCATTGGGAGGAATACCTATTCATATGGCTGGAGGTGTTGGAGGGCCACATTATGGAGGTCCTCCCTCTGCAGGTCTTGGAGGGCCACCTTATGGAGGCCCTCCCCCGGGGGGGCTTGATGGGCCTCCTTTGGGTGGTCCCAAAGGTTCTGGAGGTCCTCCTCCTGGTGGTCCTAGAGGTCCTAGATGTCCTCCTCCTGGTGGTCCTGGAGGTTCCAGAGGTCCTCCTCCTGGTGGTTTCGGAGGTCCTGGAGGTCCTTCTCCTAGTGGTCCTCTTCTTGGTGGTCCTAGAGGTCTTGGCAGTCCTCCTCCTAATCCTCCTAATGGCCCTGGTGGTTCTGGAATCTCTAACCCTGGAGGTCCATCTTTTGTAGGTTCATCGTCTCATCAGCCTTTTCAACAACCTATGTATCAATCCACTTATGGTCCTACTGGTGGTGACATGCCTTATCAATATTACCGGTATGTTGAACCGAATCATCAATTACCTTTCCAAACAAATTTGGACTTGCCAGATTTGTCCAAGTTGATCAACGAACCCATTCAACACAATCCTACATGGCCCCCCATTCAAGTCAAGTTACCATCGGATATTTTGAAATTCGATGGAAAGCAGGGAGATGATCCCAAAAATCACATTATGACTTTTCATCTATGGTGTTCATCAAATTCCTTGATGGATGATTCTATTCGATTGAGACTCTTCTAGCGCACTTTGACTGGTACGGCTGTGAAGTGGTATATTGAACTTCCACGACACTCATTTGTGGATTTTAGTGCTTTGGAAACTGTCTTCCTCACACACTTTAGGCTACCCATTCGCTATGAAATGGGTACATACCTTTTGACGTCTCTACATCAAAATACCTCCACACACATTTCAAATCATATTCATGATTGGAGAAGGTGGAGAAGGCTCATTAAAGCTCCTATCCCGGACCAACTCTTAGCTGATTGGTTTACAAAGTATTTGTTGCTATCCATTGCCTAAGATGTGGCTATGGGGGGTGTTGTTACTGAAGAGTAGGCCATTAGTCACGCTTAGTATCTAGACTTGGTATATTCCCAATCTGGAACTTTGTATGAGCTTATTCCTCAAGCTCCTTGTCCCAGCATGGACCTGGCTAAGCCACATGTAGAAACTCCTATTTATGGGGTTATCAGTTCAATCCAGCCTCCGTCAGCAGTAAAATCTACCAAAAAATCCAGTCCTTCCACTAAGGCTCCTTCCAATCCTATGGTTTTTGCCGAGGTGAATACTATTCAAAGTACACAATCATTCGGTAGTAAGAATAAAGGAAAAGGTAAAAACAAGAAACCCATAAACCAACAGGAAAATCCCAAACCTACGGCCCCAGAGAATGACAATAAAGGAAAATGAAAAAGCTAAATACCCATGCCTATTGTGCGGTGGTGATCATTTCATGAAGGAATGTCCCCGATGCGATGAAATGAATAAGTTTTTAAAGAGTAACCCCACACTGCCAGTTCTTACTGATCCTTTTCCTTCTCAGCAACAACTAGTAGACCACATGTCTAACCATGGAAATTCTAGTTCTATAGAGGAAATTTGAATGATGTCATTGAAAACTATTAATATAGCAACTTGAAGTCAATCATATGACAAACCTGAGGAGAATAAAATTGAGAAATCTTCTCCAGATAAAGCTCCTTCTATGGGTTCTCCCACATCCTCATCTAATGGTCCCCTAACAATCGAGAAGCTTAATCTCGACATGATTTTGTGTCCACCCAAGAGTACTCTTAGGAAGGATGTTTTTAACCCTAATTCCTGAGCTGCATAGTTCTATAATGTTGTAGAAGACCTAGCTCATGAACCATGTGCAATGTCTACCTTATAAGTGCTCCAAAGTTGTCCTACACAACGCAAAAAATTATTGACCGCCTTCAGAGCCATGGACCCGAGTGACACGAATCTGATTCATTTCAATCCGGAGAACCTCAAACCTAGATTACCTCACCAACTGGCTTTTCAAATTGTAACGACAGTAGTTGGGAAAAAGGTCTTTACGACTGTTCTAGTTGAAGGTGCTTTAACCTCTTTTTTTTCTCTGTCCTGTTGGAAATCCATTGGCTCTCCTGAGCTTGTAAAATCACCAACAACCCTAAAATACTTTGATGGAAGAGGTTTCCATCCCCATGGCCTCATGCCAACCCTTTCAGTAAAGCTAGGGGGAAAACTACTTCCATTCAGGTGGAAGTAGTGGATGCCTCGTTAGACTACAATATTCTCTTAGGAAGAAGTTGGTTTTATGCTATGACCATTGTCGCTTCGACTGTATTTAGAAACCTCCATTTTACGCATTTGGGAAGAATTGTGATGATTGATCAACTTGATTTTTGCACTCTGGATGTTACTACCCCTATGGTGAATAATGTCCCTTTGCTAGGTCAGCCCCCTCCTCCTTAGCGGTTGATTGGGGTAGGGATATTGAAGGACTCTACCCTCATGGGCGTGTTTCCATCAGCCCCTTATAGCACAAAAACGACAACAGTTAATATGATCTCTTCATTTAGATATGATCATAAGGGTAAACAAGTTGTTGAGACATCCTCCCTCAGCCTGCATGAAGCAGTTTATGATGCCATCCAATCTGTTTCTGATGTTCCTATAGATGATCTTAATCTTATGGCTTTGGATCCTTACCACCTTCCCTACTGGTTAGAACCATCGTTTCCTATTCTGGATTATCTCTCTCAAAATTTTCCATCGGATGAGTCTATTATTGAGGTTATGACTATGAAAGAATCAGTCTGGGAGGATCACCATCACAGATCCTTGTTCCTCCCCAATACCATTTCGGCATGTTAAATTTTCATATGCTAAGCTAGAATATCAGTATTTCATTTCATTTTCATAACTAAAGCATATAAACAGGATCACTGAAAGAAACAGTATCACAAGAACAACAAAGATTTATCCTGGGAAAACCCTAAAGGGAAAAACCCAGCAAAATCTTCCTCAATATAGATGCCCCAAAAAGATAAAAGATAAAATAAGAAGGAGATCAAAGCCTGATCCTCCTCCTTCTCCAGCTACTCTTCTCTTATCCACTAATACGGTACACAAGTGAGAGTGTGTGCTCCAAATGAGGAGCGCTACACCTCTATTTATATTCATCCATTCACTTAAGTTAACTCATCCGACATGTAGGCTCAAGTTACACATGTAGGCTCAAGTAACCACACTGGGGTGTTGATGACCCACCTTTACAATTAGAGGGGACTACCTCATGACTCTTATTAGTTCTTCCGATTAGGAGCATTGGGGTACAATTTAATACAAGTGGTTCTCCTGGTAGGACCATCGGGGACCACAAAAAGATACATATAGAATATTCTTCGAAGCTACAATATTTCAACACTCCCCCTTAATGAGAAGGGTATTCTACAACAACATCAACAACAACAAGAGTAGGAGAGAGATAGGGGACATCATCAACATCATCATCAGGGTAACACATATATAAATCATTGGAAGATTTTCAACATCATGTAGTCTTCATCTTCAATCTTTAGTCTTCATCATCATTAATTCTTTGACTGCTTCAATCAACAACATCTTCAGCATTTTGATCTTTCAATCAGCAATGACATCTTCATCACTTTGACCTTTCGATCAGCAACATCTTCAGCACTTTGACTATTCGATCAGCAACAACATCTTCAACATTTTGTCCTTTTGATTAGCAACATATTCAACATTTTGACTTTTCGATCAGCAACAACATCTTCAGCATTTTGACCTTTCGATCAGTAACATCTTTAGCACTTTGACTTTTCGATCAGCAGCAACATCATCATCATGATCTGTCGATCAGAATCATCATCATCACATTCTGATCTTTTGATCAGAAACATCATCATCATACTCTGATATTTTGATTAGAAACATCATCATCATACTTTGATCAATGCGTCATCATCGTCATCATCATCATACTATGATCTTTTGATCAGTACGTCATCATCATACTCTGATCTTTTGATCAGTACGTCATCATCATCATACTATGATCTTTCGATCAGTACGTCATCATCATCATGCTCTGATATTTCAATCTGTACGTCATCATCATACTCTGATCTTTCAATCAGTACATCATCATCATCATACTATGATCTTTCGATCAGTATGGCATCATCATCATCAGCTACAACCTGTGATTCACAACTCAAAGACAAAAAGTCTTTGGATCACTTTTGGAATTAATGTCCAGGGATGATACAATCCCACCACATTCTCGACAACTGAAGTTACTGGATTGATTATAGGAGAATCAGTCCCTATCACTTTAGGACTAAGTCCAAGGACGATGCAATCCTACCACATTTTTGAGGAGCGAAGACCGGATTGATTACGGGAGAATCGATACCTATCACTTTAGGACTATGTCCAAGGATGATGCAATCCTACCACATTCTCAAGGACTGAAGCCACCAGATTGATTATGGGAGAATCAGTCCCTATCACTTGAGGACTATGTCCAAGGATGATGCAATCCTACCACATTCTCGAGGACTGAAGCCACCAGATTGATTATGGGAGAATCAGTCCCTATCACTTTAGGACGATGTCCAAGGATGATGCAATCCTACCACATTCTCGAGGACCGAGGTCACCGGATCTATTATGGACAGATGTCCCAGGATGATACAATCCCTCTTCATTCTCGAAGACCAAGGTCTTCGGATCACTTTAGGGAAGGTTCCTAGGGATGATACAATCCCATTGCTACATCACTACTCCCCCTATCGGGGAAGGTCTTTTAGAACCACACCAAGATTGTCTCGAAAGTGTTCGAACTTCACTCGGGACAAAGGATTTGTCAACACATCAACAACTTGTTCATCGGTACTCACATACTGGAGCTTTATGGCTCCCTTCTGCATCATATCTTGAATGTAGAAATACCTGATTTCTATGTGCTTTGATCTGTCATGAAACACAAGGTTCTCTGTCATCTTTATACAAATTTTGTTATCACATAGAATCACGGTAGTGTCCAACTCTAGGTTGAATAATTTTGACATCAGCTTCCGAAGCCATATGGATTCACAACTAGCAGAGCAAGCTGCTATATATTCTGCTTCAGCTGTGCTTAGTGCAACACTGGATTGTTTTTTGCTAAACCATGAAATCATAGCAGATCCAAGACTATAACATCCACATGATGTGCTTTTTCTATCTGAGATACTTTCGGCCCAATCTGCATTTGTATAGCCATACAATCTATACTCATGGCTATTATCATAATATAGACCAAAGTGTATAGTTCCTTTCAAATATCTCATCACATGTTTTGTAGCTACCAAGTGAACCCGTCTAGGTTGAACTAGATATTGACTTAAGGTGTTCACAACAAAACAAATGTCTGGTCTGGTATTTTTCAAATACATCAATGACCCAATGATCTGTCTGTAATGAGTCACATCCACTAAATCTGATGAGTCATCAGTTAACAACTTCAGGTTGGAATCCATGTGTGTGGACAAAGCTTTGCATTCCAACATATTGAATCTTTTCAATATCTCTACTGCATACTTTCCTTGGTTGAGAAAGATTCCTTCTAAACTTTGCCATACTTCCAGACCTAGGAAATAGTGCATTAACCCAAGGTCTTTCATCTCAAATTCTTCTGCTAGTCTCTTCTTGCTTTTCATAATCTATTTCTCATTCCATGTCAAGAATAAGTCATCCACATATAGTAGTAGGATGGGAGGTTCATCTTCTACAACCTTGAGGTAAAGGTTAGGATCATCTTTACTCTTGGTAAATCCCATGCTTGACAGGAAACTATCTATCCTCTCATACCAAGCTCGAGGAGCTTGTTTAAGACCATACAAGGCCTTATTCAACTTGCATACATGAGTATGTTTGTCTTCAACTTCAAATCCTTAAGGTTGTTCTATGTAAACTTCTTCTTCGATGAAACCATTCAGAAAAGCTGTTTTCACATCCATCTGGTGTAAGTCCCACTTCATTCTGGATGCAAGTGCCATGATAGTTCTAATTGAAGTATATCATGCTGCTGGAGCAAATGTCTCTTCATAATCAATTCCCTCTTTCTAAGAGAAACCTCTGGCCACAAATATTGCTTTATAATTTTTGATACTTTCGTCAGCTGCATGCTTTATTTTGAATATCCATTTGGAGGATACTATACTCTTTCCTTCTGGTTTAGGAACTATATCCCATACATCATTCTTCATTATTGACTGGAATTCTTCAGTCATTGCTTCTACCCATTCTTTCTTCTATACCGCTTCTTCATAGTTTGTAGGTTCTTGTTCTACCAGATCACACATCAAGGCTACATAGTTGGAAAAAATATTAGGTTTCTTTCTTTCCCTTGTAGAGCCTTCAGGAGCTCCATATCTTTCTGCCTCTTGTATGATTTCTCTTGTCCAAGCAGGCTTTCTCTTTCTTGATATCTCCATCATGGGAGGTTCTTGTGGTTCTTCCATGTCATGTTCTTCAGGAGCTTCATCTTCAGGGAGACATGTAGTTTCTTTATTTCTGAAAGGTGTCTCTTCTTCATACACTTCTTCAAGTTGGCACTTCCTATATCTCTTGAGAGCTGTCTCTTCATCAAATGTCACATCTCGACTGATTTCCATGTGATGGAATCCAGGAATGTAGATTCTGAATGCTTTGGATACTTCACAATATCCAACAAATATCCCCTTCTTTCCAGAAGGGTCTAATTTGGTTCTTTTCTCTTTTGGTATATGAATATATATTGGACAACCAAATATCTTGAGGTGACTTACCTCAGGCTTCTTTCCTGTGAATATCTCTTCTGGAGTTTTGAACCCAAGAGCACTGTGAGATATTCTATTTTGTACATACACAACAGTTCTTGCTGCTTCTGCCCATAGGTGCATTGGAAGATATTGATCATATATCATTGTCTTCACTGCCTCCATGATGGTTTTGTTCTTTCTTTCCACCACCCCATTCTATTGGGGATTGTAGGGAGTAGTTAGTTCCCTCTTTATTCCAACATCTTTGCAAAAGGCATCAAACTCTTTTGAGGTGTACTCTCCTCCATTGTCTAAGCGAAGAATCTTAATTTTCTTGTCTGAAAGATTCTCTATCAAGGCTTTGAACTCTTTGAATATCTCAAACACTGTTATAGTGGATTTCACCACACTAGGTGAATCACACATTGTATGGCCTTCCCCTGTCCAGCTACAGACTCATTAGCCCCTATAGACCACTTTTTGTCTTTTGATGTGTCCTTGATCATCCCTAAAAACATAAGAAAAGTGATATACGCGGATTTTACCCTGATAACCGCGTACATACATGGATCTAACCCCTATAGCCGCATACATCGGGATGTGTGCATAATCCAAATCCTTTTGGAGTTTTCCTTGACTTGGATCCGACTCATATGACTCCTGGCCTTCCATATGCCTTGAGATCGCACGGATTCGACCTTTCAGTATCCCTTTGAAAAGCTATATAAGAAACCCCTTGGTACATTGAAAGCATAAGAGAGAATTGAGAGTAACAAAACTATAGTCCATTGTTGCCAGAACTTATGCTTGAGTCTGCATCCCTTTGTCCCTTGGAGCACTTTTGTGTTCTTCCCAAGCTTGCCTTTTGCTAGTGATCTTGCTATCTAAGTGATGGAGGATTGAAGTGGTGGAGGCCCAAGTGGGGGATTCAGTTTCTCCGGTTCGCAGACGTGCTGTCAGAGGTTGTCACTTGTAATCTCTGATTTATATTAATAGAAATATCTTTTCCTGTCCAGTAATGTGTATTTGAATGAATATTGTATCCATTGGAATATGTCAAATGCTTTTACATTATTGATTATATATGCTAGAATAGATCTAACACCGTGAAATATAGTATGCTTGTATTGTTTACTTGTTGTTGAGGAAGTATTATATCAATTCAAGCCGAAGATTGGAAAGCTCAATGGGGATCTACTTCAACCGTCAGGAATAAGGTACGAGGTTCGATCCTTTAGTGTTAGATATTTTATTTCTATTGCATATTGGGAAATATTGATTTCGAGAGTCTAGCTGTTTGTTCTGGTACCCCAAGCCATAGGAATTTCTCTCCGTAACAGAATTGGCGACTCCGCTGGGGAGTTCCTAGTAATTGTCCTTTGGGGGTTGATCTCTTGGCATTCAATGTATTTGAATTGCTCTCTCTCTCTTGTTTTTGTGTTGGGTATGGGGGCATGTATTCCTGGTAGAGATTGATTGGTGTGAAGTTAGTCTCAGCCTGTTTGTTTGCCTTGGATTTGTGCATCTTTTTCTTCCTGTACGTGGGTTTTTGACTTACAGTCACGTATACACGTGGTTTCCTCTGGAATTTCCGCGTATACACGCGGGTTTACTGCGAACAGTCATGTATACCCTGGTTTTTACCTTTTTGTGGAAGATAGTAGATTGCTAGGTGAATTCTGCTAGTTGCTGAGTCTCCTTTGGCACTGCCTGAGTCTGTTAATACCTCTGTTTCTGACTAGAAACGTTTTTTTTAGCCTAAATTTTTTCTTTTAGGAAAGTTCTTGTCATGGCATCTTTGATTTTTTGTTTGAGATTAGTGCATTAGAGTCCTTTTACCTTAGTGCTTTTTTGGAATACTGTTTATGTGTGCTTTCAGAGTCCGGGGTTGGTAGAATCATTCTTTTGCTTTTTGTATCTCTTTATTTTCAAAAAATCCAAAAACATTTGCTTATCATCATGCATTGCATTTTGCACTTTGCATTGTACTTGCACTAGATCTAGATTTGCTTTGGAGTAATAGTTAGGACTTCATATAGGGAAATTTGCATTCAGCATTTGAAGAAGAAATTGTGCATTACACGTAGTACACATACCTTGTTTTCATGGACACAATGCATTTGCATTGATTGTTAGGTGTGCATTTTGCTTCTTGTTGCGTCATAACACCATTAGTTGCACGAACATATCCTATTTTTGAGTAATAAAGCCAATTAAAATCAACGCTAAAATAAAATGAATTACACTCTTTTCTTTTCTAGGGTGCACCAATAGGCTTAGGTTTTAGGATCTTGGAATAGTTCATTGTAAGTTAATTCTCCAAGATCACTAAACAACAACAACTAGGTGTCTGTCCAGGGAATGTGTGAAACCCTTGGTATAACGATCGTTCTCAGGATCCTCCTCTCAAAAGGGAGTTAAGCACGAGGCAGTGTGAGCGATTGTTGATTGGGATGACCCCTAGTCGATAACTGTGTAGCACCGACGATATAGCCAGGATTGTATTCATATCTGGGGGCTCTTTCGAGAGTTTCGGGCTTTTCTACCCTGCCCATACGGTCAATCCCTCCTGCGACTGTCCACTTGAGCTTTGATTATATTGAGGTGACCTTAGTGACCTTACCTAGGATATCGAGGGGGTACTTGTAGAGGTTATTTTGCATGTGTCCCGGCCAGGTTGGGGTCGGATAGCACAGTCTCTTTACGCATTGAAGCTGAGGGCCACAATAATTGGTTACGTACCTCCGCTTGTGGTGACAAGGGCCTCTCAAGCCTCTCCTAGGCGAGACATACCGGACACATTCAGGAGCTCACTTATCCAGCCCTTGTTTGCTTGCATTTGGCTTTAGATTTTATTAGTGATTGCTTTGTGCACGCTAGTTGGCCTAGGGTTGATGTAAATAGAGAGTCTTTGCTATTTTTTGAGTCATTGTGGATTTGGGTGTGGTTCCGCGCCGTTCTCGTCGTTTAGTAGGACTTATGCCTTCTACTTATCCTCCTCCTTTGGAAGAGGGACCTAGACAGTCCAGGTGGACTATATCACACATTGATTCACACACCATGGGAGATCATTCAGAGGATACATCTGAGCCACTTCCTCCTCCCATTCGTGTTGACGATGGGGATTTTACTTCGACTTACGATCCTTCACCCGACCTAACTGAGTTAGGACCTATGATTTTTGAGATAGGAGCCATGCATGATAGAACTATTCATTCTAGGGCTGACCCCTCATTGACACATTACCAGTGTGGAATGCCAGAAGACACCGAGACTCACTTTGAACCTGCCAGTACTAGCTACGGTAGTTATGCTACGACTGGTTTTCCTATGCATGATTTGGCATTTAATGTCGAATCCAACTTCGAGCCTAACACTATGCCTGGGGGAAATCCCATGCCTTACCTTGCGGAGAGGTTTGGGAGTACTAGTCACATTGCACCTTCCATCCCAGTGGTGGAAGCTACATCTTATATACCTCCTAGTTCTAGAGTTAGTGATCCGATAGGGATACCAGGTTCAAGATGAGTGACGATAGGCACTAGTACATATCTTCTTACAGAGATTCCTTCATCCTCACTTCCAAGTTCTTCAAATGTAAACCATCCACATTACTCACGTGGTCCTTTGAGTCAGCACATAGCTACGAGTCAGATCCGTACTACGATTACTAGACCAATTGTGTCTCAACCCTACATACCACTCGTGGTTTCGGGAGGTTATGTTCATGTTTCTAGAGGTCAGATTGCTACTTCCATGACATATATCCCTACTTCCGGTATGTATATTCCTACTTCCGGAATGTATGTACCTACCTATGGAGTGTCTCATGGGGCATCGCAAGCGATGACCTATGGACCCTATTATGGGACGTAGTATGGACAGGTTTCTTCACCTTATGGAGGCGGGTATTCACAACCTGCTTACTCTCCTAATTACGACTTTGTAGCTCCTGCTAGTCAAGGTCCACCTCATTATGGTGCTTCCATGCCACCCTATATGGGTCATACAGGAGGAGGTCACTATGGCCAAGGTCATGGTGGTAATCAATCCTATATGAACCAGGGAGCGGTCCATAGACCTCATCATCCTAGGCTCCCTTTCCTTGCAACACTCAATCTACCTAACTTATCGAGACTTACAAATGATCCTATGGCTCACGACCCGGCTTGGCCAGTTGTCCCTACTAAGCTTCCTTCGGACATACCTAAGTTCGAAGGCTAACTAGGAGAGGATCCGAGTGAACACGTTACAAAATTCCACCTATGGTGCTCTTCAAATTCATTGCATCAGGACTCAGTCCGTTTGAGACTATTTCAACGCACCCTCATAGGGCCTGCGACGAAATAGTATATAGAGTTACCTAGGGGTGCCTTTACTTTGTTCGACGACCTTGCGATGACTTTCCTTAATCACTTCCAACTACCAGTGCACTATGATGTTGGTACTGAACTCTTATCGACATTTTGGCAAGATAAAGCCACCCATATTTCTGATCATATTCAGGAGTGGCGTAGACGGAAGAGATTAATTAAAGCCTTTATATCATCGGAGTTCCTCCTTGAGTGGTTCCTCAAATCATTATTGCCATATATAGCGAAGGATGTGTCCACATCCAGAGTGCAGAATGAGGAACAAGCAATATTTAGGGCGCAGGAACTGGACTTGATCTATGCTCAGTCCGGTTTGTTATATGAGATTATTCCAAATGCTCCTTGTTCTAGTTTTGATCCCAAGGTCAAACCTGGACCACATGCTGACGGCATTGTGGGTTGTGCAAGTAAGAAACCTGCAGGTTTGGTTGCAAAACAAGTTGCTCAGTTGTCAATCAACCAATCTGCCTCAGGACAAGCTACGGCTTCATCTCAGCCTGCCCAAACGATGAATGTACTTGCTGTGCAATCGTTGGACCAGAAGGGTAACCAGTAACCTGGATGGAATCGAAAAAAGGGTAAAAACAATAATAATAAAAAGGGTGGGTATAAGAACGAAAATTCCAACAATAATGACAAGAACGGTAAAAATGCTGGGGGGGACAAGCAGACTAAACGTAAGGTTAAGTTTCCTTGCAAGCTATGTAAGGACGATCACCTCACTTACTTGTGCCCTAGAATGGATGAAGCTTCAAAGTTCATAGCACAGGGCCCAACTATGTTAACAAATCCTTTACCACATAACCATAATATGAACTCGAAATCCCATGATCAATCTAGTGATGATGATCCACCTGAGACTAGTGGTTGTGGGTGCATTAATATGGTCCGTGCCGCGAAACTTGTGACGCGTGTGAAAGATTATACTTTGTCACAACCCAGCCCAAGTAAAGAACCTGATCCACTAGAAACCCCTTTGCGTATTGAGAAACCTATGGATAAACCTGAGGCTGCACCTCACATTCCTAAGGGGGTACTTAAGCGTTTGGGGCATAACCCAAATGCCCGAGCCGCCTAGAATTATTCAGTTGTTGAGGACTTGGGTCATACTCCTTGTGCGATGTCTGAATTGGAAGTGCTTCAGAGTTGTTCGTCGCAAAGGAAGGCTTTGCTTTCTGCTCTTGGTGTGAATGGTGATGATTCTTCCTCAGTGATCAAATTTGAAACCGCAGGACATCAGCCTCACTTGCCCTACTATGTGTCCCTTTTGGTGCATGTATAATGTCTTAATATGATCATCAAGCGTACTATGATTGACGAGGGCGCTGTTGCTTATGTGATGTCTTTGTCTTGTTGGAAGGGTCTCGGTTCTCCTGAGCTATCAAAATCTATGACCATGTTAACTGCTTTTGATGGGAGATCGTTTAGGCCGCATGACATCCTTCCTTCCCTTAAAGTCTGTTTGGGAGGGAATATCGTTGCGATAGAGGTTGAGGTGGTTGATGCACCCCTTGACTACAATCTCTTACTGGGAAGGAATTGGATGTATAGTATGCAAGCCGTTGTGTCTTTTGTGTTTCGTGTTGTATGCTTTCCACATAACAGGAAGATTGTAACGATTGATCAAATGGCATTCAATAATTCGCCTGTTACTGCATCTTCGGGCGCTTCGGTTCCGAAAGTTGAACATTCCCAGCCGGTAACTGGGAGTGTGGGTGTAGGCATGTATCCATCCCTCATGGGAACCTTTAGTTGTTCTGCACCCGTCCTCATGATAGGATCTAGTTTCGGTGAAGCTTTGAAGTCTACGAGATCGGTGCATTTTCGCACAAGTCATATGGGAGATCCTTGGATTCTTCCTTCACCGAGTCCTACAAGTGAGGCCATCGAGACGAGCGTGCCATTACCTACAGTTATGATAGCTTACCAAGCTAATCTCAAGTCTGCTGCAGAGCCTTGTTCTTCCTCTTCGCGGATAGAGGAGGAAGACCCCTATGTGCTGCCGGCATGGGCAGTATAGTCTTCTCATGCCCACGACTACCTTGATACAGTTTTCCCTTCAGATGAAGCGATTATCGAGGCTATGTCGGGAGTTGAGCCACCATGGGAGGAACTTCATCATAGATCATACATCCTTCCAGAGCTTGACCGTTTGGAGCATGAGGATTATAGGGAGATTCTTAGTCAGAAATTTGGTAGACCTATGGTTCCATTAAGATCTCCTGGTCCGATGGCTGATGGAAACATGGCGGACATATCGTTAACTATTTCTATCAACATTTCTCGCAATCCTGGTACAATTAAGAATGTCTACATTGGGGCAGATTGTTCCCAAGATGAGATTCTGGAGTATACCGAGCTATTCAAGGAATTCCGTGATATTTTTGCTTGTTCTTACGATGAGATGTCAGGGATTGACCCTCGGATTGTCGAACATGAGATTAAGACTTACCCCAACGCTAATCCTGTTCGACAACGTTTATGCGCCATGAATCCTAGGAAAGCACCCGCCATAAAGGCAGAGATAGAGAAGCTATTGAAAATTGGTTTCATCTATCCCGTTCCCTTGATGGAGTGGGTTTCAAACCTCGTTCCGGTTGATAATAAGCAGGGAGTGATCTGTATATGCACTGATTTCCGTGATTTAAATTGTGCCTGTCCTAAGGATAACTTCCCCACACCATTTATAGATCAGATTTTGGATGAGTGTGCGGGTAGCGAGGTGTTCTCCTTCATGGACGGCTTTTCCGGGTATAATCAGATCCAGATTAAACCCAAGGACCAACACAAGACCGCATTTATTTGTCCTTGGGGAACATTTGCATATCGAAAAATGCCTTTCGGCCTTAAAAAAGTTGGAGCTACGTTTCAGCGGGCGATGACCTTGATCTTCCACGATCTCAAGTCTATTATTGAAGTATTTTTGGATGACCTCGCTGCTCATTCTCGCATGAGGATGCGTCATTCTTATCACTTGAGATTGGTTTTCGAAAGATGCCGGCACTACGCTGTTAGATTAAACCCTCATAAGTGCATCTTTTGCGTGAAGTTAGGTCGGTTGTCAGGATTCATCGTTTCGAAAGAGGGTATAAGAGTTGACCCTTTGAAGGTTGAGGCAATACTTCAGTTGTCTCCCCCGAGAAATATTCGTCATCTTCAGTGTTTGCAAGGCATGGAAAACTTACTACGAAGATTTGTTGTCAACTTTGCGAATTTGAATAGAGGCTTCATGCGTCTCTTGAAGAAGGATACTCCCTTTGAATGGGATGAGCAAGCCCAGGAGTCCTTCGATGGACTTAAGCAAGCCCTAGCATCGGCTCCGGTGATTAGTCCTCTGGATTATAGCCTTGATTTCCTATTATATGTGGCTGCCTCTTTAGAGACGATTGGTATGGTTTTGGTTCAAGAGGATGAGGAGCTCCAAGAGCATTTCATATATTATCTGAGCCGAAACCTTATTGACGCAAAGATTCGGTATTCTCATGTCGAGAAGCTTGCCTTAGCTACCATACATGCGGTACAACATTTGAGACATTATATTCTCCTTCACCAGACCTTGGTTGTGGCCCATGTCAATACGTTTCAATTCGTCCTCACATGTAGGATGATTGGAGGAAAGTATAATAAATGGATTGTCATCCTGCAAGAGTTTGATCTCGAGTTTGTTTCAGCAAAATCGAAGAAATCTTTAATATTTGCAAAGCTCATATCGGATTTTTTGAGCGAGGCCAAGGAGTTGGTTTGTGAAGATACGTTCGTTGATGAACACATTTTCTTAATCTCAATGGCTGACCCATGGTATGGGGATATCATAGTATATCTACAAACACAAAGGACCCCTACTCACCTCTTGCGAGATGAACGATGACGATTACATCACATCTCTAAGAACTACCTCATAGTGGACAATACTTTGTACCATCGTGGTGTAGATTCCCTTTTACGATGTTGTTTAACTCATGATGAGGCTGAGGTAGTGCTTAATGATTGCCATGGAGGGGCGTGTGGTGGTCATTTATCTGGGCTTTCTACAGCTCAAAGGATTTTGAGAGCGGGTTATTTCTGGTCGTCGATATTCAAGGATTGCATTGAAGCGGTCAAGAGGTGCCACCCTTTCCAGGTGTTCCCATGTAATATGCGCTTGAAACCTGCCCCTTTACACCCTATTATCACCGCTGGTCCCTTCACCAAGTGGGGGCTCGATTTTATGGATTGCAACCCAGCTTCAGCTAGGGGGAACCATCATATCATAGTGGCTATTGATTACTTCACGAAATGGGCTGAGGCAATGCCTATAGTAAAATCTGACGGTGAGACAGCCACTCACTTCGTATTCAACCAAATCATTACTCGGTTCGAGATTCCAAGAGAGATTGTCACTGACCATGGCTCGCACTTTCAGAACCGTATGATGGAAGAGTTGGCATCCAAGTTAGGGTATAAGCAAGAGCACTCCTCTTCTTACTATCCTCCAGTGAATGGACAGGTTGAAGCAGTGAATAAATCACTTAAGTCCATTCTCCAATGAACCATCGCGCAAAGCAAGACGAATTGGCATATTATGTTATACCCTGATTTGTGGGCATATCGAACCGCGGTTAAGATTGCCACTGGTTTTTCTCCATATCAGCTTGTTCATGGAGTGGAGTCGATATTGCTGGTTGAATGCGAGATTCCTTCGTTGAAGTTAGCCGTGGAACTCTTACCAGACACTTCACCTTTGGAGGAGCGTTTGGTTCACCTTGAGCAACTCGATGAGTAGCGTAGAGATGCCTTGGTGACTCTAGAGGTTAATAAGCGTCGCGTAAAGGCCCAATACGATAAATCTGTCCGTCCAAGAGTGTTTAGTGAGGGAGACCTGGTCCTTTTGTGGGATCAATCGAAATAACCCTTGGGGGTAGGGAAGTTCAATCCTATGTGGCGTGGTCCTTACATGGTCAAGTGTGTGTTAGAGAAGGGTGCCTATGAGTTAGTGGATTACGAAGGGATGGCCTTGGCGGAGCCTAGAAATGGGCTCTATCTTAAAAAATACTATGCATGATATTTAGCCAAGGTTGCTTGTTGTATATTATTGTACAACTTTTTGCATAGTTAGGTCTTGTTTATCATGATCAGGTTTGTGATTAGTTTCCGTTTCTTGTGGCAGATGTTAATGGAATCTTCCACCTACATAGGATTCGTGGATGGTGCAAGCCATCACATTCAACACTCATCCTCAGCTGCTTGGGTGATTTATACTCCTATGGGTCAAGTACTGTCTTCAGGAGGTGTATGTCTACGGCCATCTTCAAACAATGTTTCTGAATATAGTGCCGTTATCGAGCTTCTACGGGATGCCATTTCGCATGGTGTTCTCTCTCTTGAGGTACATCTTGATTCCGAGTTAGTAGTGTCACAGCTCATGGTTTGTACCATGTTAGAGATCCGATGTTATTGAGGAGATTCTTACGGGTGAGATTTTTAGAACGACAATTTGAGAGTATAACATATATACACATTCCAAGAAATTATAATCAAGTTGCTGACTCATATGCTAACTACATGTTAGATTGGCATTTGTTTCATTCATTATAAATTAATCATAAACACAATTTTTACACATGTAAATAAATAATCCGATCACCATAAAACTTTTTTATATACATCAAAATGTGGTAATACATAGTGTCATAATACAAAATTGGGGCTTTGAAAGCCACCATCATATACATGGTAGTACAAAATAGATACACTCCCAGGTGTCTAGTCCTGTGGAGGAGGAGGAGGGTTGTGATCATGATACGTCATTACAGATCTAGCTAGCCGCCTGAATAAACACACCCATGCACATGGTACACCCACCACCTGTCGCTGCATGGCCTCAGGCAAGTCCTCGACTTGCGCCATGGGAACTCTATGATTCAGTCGCACGAAGTTGGTATGGATTTTTTGGAGCGTTCGCTCCGCATCCACACCGGTGATTTCGTCTCCTCTTCCCCTCCGTCTATGATGTGGGAAGCCCTCTGGTCACCATGGTCCCACATCTTCACATGAGTGATAGATGTTACTATGTATTGTCACCCAAAAACATGTCTTTTTGATTCCATATAATCAAGAAAACACAAAAAAATTAAATAATTCAAAAATTTTAAAAAGAGTGAGGGTCGAGATTCATTACCTATGTCTCCATATACTGATCTTGGTGGCAATGGCATGTCCGGATCCCCCCGGAAATCTATCCCTGCATAGGGGTAGTCATCTATGGCAACAATCTGTCGTCGCCACCATGGAAAAAAGTCAGCCGGATAGGGGTTGGCCACCCTACCACCCCCCAGTCTGCGCATCGCATCTGCCCAATGTTGTTGGGCCGGATCTCAAACCCCGTGGAGAGGAACATCCACTCTAGGGCTCAATCCTGGAACACGCTCGAAGAAAAATGTGCTTAAAATACTGTTAAACCTGAAGTTCCGTATCCTACCCGCCTTACACTCACTGAGCTGATGTTTCATGTTGCTCAGTAGTGTAGTACTCCAGTCATATATGGTCGGTCTCATACACTCCACCGCATAGAACATCAGTGGCCGAGAGGCCTGATGGAGTGATGCTAAGCCTGCTATCTTGCCCAGCATCAGTAGTATGGCCTTTAGGCCCAGCACCTGTATAGCGTTGGTGGGAACTTGACTCCCCACCTTCTCAGTATCTGGGTAGCAGTACACAGCTATGTACTCATCGATAGTAAGCCCATGACTTGGTCCACCTCGGGAACGAAGGTTCACCACCTCCCCTCGTCTAGATAGACCTGTGATAAAGTAGATATCCTCCACCTCAATGGTGAGGGACATACCATCTATCCGAAAGGACTCTGAGTCTGGATCCCAATAGTCTACCAGCATCTGTACCAGTCCTAGTTTGGCCTTCAAGCCACCAACGCACCAAAAATTATAGAGTCTGCATGCACATAATACTTGTTGAGCCCTTATGTCGGCCCTTACTGCTTCCTCTACTTCACCATGCTCGCGCTCTCTCCATTCTAGCACCATCCTGCATGAGAAATTGACCAATTGTCCATTAGATTCTTGTAAATCTACTTGCACGGCGTCATACGTGACTGTTTTGCAAACATCCGCGTATGTACGCGGTTTCTAGCCCCTTTTCCACGTATAGCCAGCCCTATACGCGGAAAAATCTTCAATACCCTCGTGGGCCGCAGCGCTCATGTAGAACTGGCCTTAACAACCTCATTTGACCATGAAAACTTGTAAAAATTATATTGAAATGCAAGCCGAGAGCATGAGTAAATACCTGGAAGAAACGGTTGTGATTTCCGCCGGCTGGATCTCCTGGAATTTGCAGTTGAAAATCAGAGCTCCAATGGGTAAAAGTTTCAAATGATTTCTATTTTTTACTATTTATAGAAAATTTTTCAAATATTTGAAAATTTTTACCCCCTTTCCTATAGTTTTGACAGTTTCTAACCATTTTGGACCGTTTCTGACATAATTTGTGATGTAGAAGACCATTTGCAGTGCCGTTTTAGCCTTTGGATTGACCCGTTTGTTCCCATCTTAGGTATCATATCTACACTGGCATTAGGTTAGGTTCACCACCGTTTGCATTTTGCATGACCTTATGACCATGTCACTATATCCTTAGGTACGAACCCACTCTATTATGTCACGGAACCTTCTTGCTGCTTTAGAAGTGGCATGATATGAGTAGTAGAGCCTCACCTTACATGGGTACCCTAGTTAGCACCTTATTTGCATTTGGTGCCCATGCCGATGTTTCTCCCTTTAGGGCATGGGAGTCCGTTGTATAGTATTGCCATGACATTTCATAAGAGCCTCATACTCCTCTTGATCTTATGCTGGCCATGTTCCCTCTGGACTCCCTTATATCAAGTTGTGGATGCATTATCATGAGCTTTGCCTGTCTTATTGAGCTTTATGCTGGTTCCCCTGACATTGCGTTTCAGCCATATAGCCCGAGCTTGTCTCATGTCTAGCCATGCAGAGCCATTTTTTATATCCTTCGCAGCTTGATTTCCCTTTTTACCGGGAGGGGATTTTCCCCCGAGTGTCGATATCCTACACATGTATCCTTGCATTGAGCATAGGTATGTTCCACTGCTTGGAACTAGTTTGTTTTCCCTTATGAAACTCGTTGCCTCCTAGTTTGTAACTATAAAGCTAGTTTATTCTTTTTTCAAGCTTTTCAAATAACTGAAAAAGTCCAAAAAAAAATCAAAAAACCAAAAATCCGGACAAGAAAAGATATTATCTTTGGCAGCTGTTGAGTTGTGTTGCCTTCAAATAGAGCACTGTATATCACATCCATTGGTTGGGTTATAGTTTGACTTTATGAGCTGTACTCGTTTATCTGAGTTTACCTCCACCGACTGGTTATGCTTCCAATCCCTATGGAGCCTTTGTTGATGCCTCCTGCATCACAGAGATGTCCCAGTTTGTATATCGAGTCTATGCTGCCTTCATTCAGTCACCATATGTCGTTATGCTCTTGTTCGAAGGAAGTTGAAACCTGAGTCGGCCATTCCTCAGTTATCTTGACTTTGCATGTCGGCCATTCCCGATACAGTTACTGGTTCATGCACCTTATGATCGAGTCCTTCCACATTATACAGCTTTGCTGAGTACCTCGTGTTGGATGATGGGGGATTCCCTAATGCCCTCCTTCCAGCGGATTTCATCCCATCGACTTCAGATCATTTATTCTGGGATTGGAGTCTAGAGTCATTTTGAGTGCCTTGAGACTTGTAGTCATTAGTGGCAGGTTCTCTTGCCATCGACAGTTTTGGGAATACATCAATGTCCCCTGATCGATGGATTCTCTCAAGTTTTTGACCTCAACACATTTATTCACACTTGTTAGTTTGCACTCTAGTACCTTGATTCCCATTTTCATTATCGGTGGGTGATCTCACGTTTGTTAACGGTATACATCAATGACCGGTAATCATATGATGGACTACTATGTTCGACCTCGACACCTCTATTCACATAGTAGGACATGTACTCGTAGCGGTTTGTGTAGAAGACCTTCCATATTGGTGGCATCTCTTAT
>LPNX010919526.1:372832-430343 GCA_001517045.1 Pseudotsuga menziesii
CCTATTAATGGCCATTGTACTCTTACGTATCCGGGACTGCTATATGTATTTGCAGTTATATGCAGAGTTGTATTATTGTACTATGCTGATTGGGTGGCTGGTCTTCCATTTGGGTACCTTCATCACTCCAATTCTGGGATGGACTTATAATGTATTTCGGCCATCGTATAACCCCTCTGATCTCATACATTAGGGGGCATTTGTTATAGCGGATTTTAGTACCACACTAGGTGAATCACACATTGTATGGCCTTCCCCTGTCCCGCTGCAGACTCATTAGCCCCTATGGACCACTTTTTGTCTTTTGATGTGTCCTTGATCATCCCTAAAAACATAAGAAAAGTGATATACGCGGCTTTTACCCCGATAACCGCGTACATACGTGGATCTGACCCCTATAGCCGCGTACATCGGGATGTGTGCATAATCCAAATCCTTTTGGAGTTTTCCTTGACTTGGATCCGACTCATATGACTCCTGGCCTTCCATATGCCTTGAGATCGTACAGATTCGACCTTTGAGTATCCCTTTGAAAAGCTATATAAGGAACCCCTTGGTACATTGAAAGCATAAGAGAGAATTGAGAGTAACGAAACTATAGTCCATTGTTGCCAGAACTTATGCTTGAGTCTGCATCCCTTTGTCCCTTGGAGCACTTTTGTGTTCTTCCCAAGCTTGCCTTTTGCTCGTGAGCTTGCTATCTAAGCGATGGAGGATTGAAGTGGTGGAGGCCCAAGTGGGGGATTCAGTTTCTCCGGTTCGCAGACATGCCGTCAGAGGTTGTCACTTGTAATCTCTGATTTATATTAATAGAAATATCTTTTCCTGTCCAGTAATATGTATTTGAATGAATATTGTATCCATTGGAATATGTCAAATGCTTTTACATTATTGATTATATATGCTAGAATAGATCTAACACCATGATATATAGTATGCTTGTATTGTTTACTTGTTGTTGAGAAAGTAATATATCAATTCAAGCTGAAGATTGGAAAGCTCAATGGGGATCTACTTCAACCGTCCGGAATAAGGTACGAGGTTTGATCTTTTAGTGTTAGATGTTTTTATTTCTATTGCATATTGGGAAAGATTGATTTCTGGAGTCTAGCTGTCTGTTGTGGTACCCCAAACCATAGGAATTTCTCTCCGTAACAAACACTTCACTCTTTTCTTTCAAGAAGTATATCCAAGTCTTTCTTGAAAAATCATGAATAAATGTGATATAATATTCAAATCCACTTAAGGATGTGGAAGACATTGGACCACATACATCTGAATGAATCAATTCCAACATACCTTTTTTTTGTTTCACTCTTCGGGAATGGATTCTTGATGTTCTTTCCCTTCACACATCCTTTGCAAATACCTTCATTCTTGATCTTCATGTCTGGTAATCTTGTCACTACTTTGTTCACATGAGGTAGAGCCTTGTAATTGATGTGGGCAAGCCTTCTATGCCATAGTTCACTAGGGTCAGTGGAATCATGCACAAAGGTTGTTTCTGAGTGCCCCTTGAGTTTATACAAGCCTCCTTCTTCTTCACCAATGATGATTGCATCTTCAATATTCTTTCCTTTGGGCCACATGAGTACTTGACCATCTATGAAAGTAACTCTGAATCCTTTCTTATCTAAAGCTAAGATAGAAAGTAAATTCTTCTTTAAACCAGGTACATATAATACATCTGTCATTTTTAAGGGATTACCTGATTCAAGTTTGTAGCTTGCTTCACCAAATCCTTTGATCGGATATTGATAGTCATCTCCTAGGGATACTTTCTGAGGAGAGCTCTTTTCTTCAAGTTTGGACAGAGTTTTCTTTTGTCACGTCATGTGCTTTGAAGCACCACTATCAATAAGCCAAGTGTCTTCTCCAGGAGTCACAGACCCAGAGAGAGAAGAAAACAGTACATATTCTTCCGCATCTTCTTCTCTTGCTTGCTTTCTTGAAGGTCCCTCATCTTCTTCTTGTTCATCCTCATCTTCAGCTAGATGAGCATGATATATTTTGTTGTTGTTGATCCTCTGCTTATATTCTCGCTTCTTTATAGGACAGTTTCTGGCAATGTGTCCTATCTTGTCACAATGGAAGCATTGGAAACCATAGTAGTCCTTACTTGATAGACTTTCTTTCGATATTTGGAATCTTCTAGGAGGTTGATGCTCTTTGTGAATTCCCTTCTTGAATATGGGTTGATTCCTTCTTCTTTTTCTGGTATGAGTGGCTAGGGCTTGATCATCCTCTTTTAGTAAGGCTTCTCTATTTGCCACTCTAGTCTCCTCTTGAATGCAGTCTTCCCATAACACATCAAACTGCATGCTTTCCTTCCTGGAACACATCATTTGAATGAATGAATCCCATGGTCTAGTGAGACCATTAAGAGCAGTCATAACCATTTCATCTTCATCAAGCTTATCTCCAATAGCTTCTAGTTGCTCTTTGATCTGAGAAACCTTTGTGAAGTAGTCTTGGATGGATTCTCCATGACTTATCTTGATGCTCTTCAGTTGAGCTCTTAGATTCATCTTTATGTTAATGTTTCTTCCTTCATACATTCTAGATAGGGCTTCAAACATTTCTTTTGGAGTCTTCTTGGATGACACTTGAGGGATCAAGTGATCCTTGATGGAGTTAGCAATAATCCTTTGTGTCCTAATCATATCCTTTCTGTGCTTCTCCTTGGCTTTAGCTTCTTCAGGTTCTATAACTTCTTCTTTGACATACTTATCAAGATCATTCTCTTGGAGAATGAGAGCAATCCTGTATTTCCATGCTCATAAATTCTCTATGCCTTCTAGCTTGTCCTCAAGCTTAGTGCTTGGGGTCATCTTATTAGAAAATCAACAAAAAATTGAAATTTTGCAAAATGAGAAACTGAACTTACTAGGAGATGCACTTGAGTGAGGTGAGTTGAATGATGTGCTTGGATTCTAGAGATCTCAATTCTTCACCTTCCAAATCAGACTTGCAAGATTCAGTTTCTGCAGTTTTCTGGTTCAACAGTTTTCAGGTGCAGCTGTCAAACTAGGGTTTGACTTTTCCAGAGATTCACACATCCAAAAAAATTGATTCCAGGCTCAAAAGATGCACTCTGGGAGGGTGCAACTTTATATGCAAGCAGTTTTTCGAGACTCAAAAATTTTCCTGAAAACCCTAATTTCTTCCGGGGAGAGAGAGAGAGCTATTTCACCTTGCGAAAGCTGTCTTGTTCAGGTTAGCTCTGATACCGTGTTAAATTTTTATATGCTAAGCCAAAAAATCAGTATTTCATTTCATTTTCATAACTAAAGAATATAAACAGGATCACTGAAAGAAACAGTATCACAAGAACAACACAGATTTATCCTAGGAAAACCCTAAAGGGAAAAACCCAGCAAAAGCTTCCTCAATATAGATGCCCCAAAAAGATAAAAGATAAAACAAGAAGGAGATCAAAGCCTAATCCTCCTCCTTCTCCAGCTACTGTTCTCTTCTCCACTAATGCGATACAAAAGTGAGAGTGTGTGCTCCAAATAAGGAGCACTACACCTCTATTTATATTCATCTGTTCACTTAAGTTAACTCATCCGACATGTAGGCTCGAGTTAAATCATGTAGGCTCGAGTTACACATGTAGGCTCAAGTAACCACACTGGGGTGCTGATGACCCACCTTTACAATTAGAGGGGACTACCTCATGACTCTTATTAGTTCTTCTGATTAGGAGCATCGGGGTACAATGTAATACAAGTGGTTCTCCCAGTAGGACCATCGGGGACCAAAAATAGATACATATAGAATATTCTTCGAAGTTACAATATTTCAACACGATAGATAATGATTTTATATCTCTCTTGGGTACCGATATTGTCCATGATCCGCAAACACCTATCTTGTTGCAAGATTCTGAGTTTGAAGGCAATTTATGCAACATTACGAAAAGGTCTCCAATCGACATATCAGTCAAGCCTGGAACTATTGAACATGTTCACATAGGGAAAAACTATTCAATAGACGAAACTAAAGAGTATAGAGCACTTTTTAAAGAGTTTTGAGACTGGTTAGGCAGAAATTGAGACAAGTCCATCTGTGGAAGGCTGCGGCTATCAAAGCCGAGGTCTAGAAACTTATAATGGTAGGATTCATCTATCCTATACCCATGACGGAATGGGTATTGAACATCGTTCCTATGATAAAAAAGCAGGGAACTATTAAAGTCTGTATTGATTTCAGAGACCTGAATAAAGCTTGTCCTAAGGACAACTTTCTGACTCCACACATCGATCAGATTATTGATAACTATGTTGGGAGTGTCATCTTCTCATTTATGGATGGAATTTTCGGTTACAATCAGATTGAGATATTGCCTGCCGATCATCATAAAAAGACATTTATATGCCTGTGGGAACCTTTGCCTACAAGAAGTTTCCCTTTGGTCTCAAGAACGATGGGGCCACATTCCAGTGTGCTATGTCCTATACATTTCATGACATTAAAAACATCGTGGAGACATACCTTGATGACCTCCCTGCACATTCATAGAAACAAGAAGACCATCCTCAACATATTAGAGACATTTTCCTGAGATGTCGCCATTACAAAATACGACTGAACCCACACAAATGTGTTTTTTGCATTAAGACGGGACGTCTCTTAGGCTTCATGGTTTCCAAGGATGGTATTCAGATTGATCCATTAAAAATTGCTGCAATACTTGCTCTACCTACCCCAACCAACTTACTTGAACTCCAAAGTTTGCAAGGGAAGGAAAAATTTCTTCGTCGTTTTGTTTGTAACTTTGCTGAGAAAACGCATGGTTATATGTGTCTCCTTAAGAAGGATACTCCATTCTTCTGGGATGACTAGGCCCAACGAGCCTTCAATAATCTTAAGCACGCTCTGACTCATTCACCCATGCTACACCCCCCGGATTACTCGAAGGATTTTATCTTGTATGTTTCTACCTCTACTAGTACCATCATAATGGTTTTAGCCCAAGAGGACCAGAACGACCTAGAACACGTAATTTATTACGCAAATAAGAATCTTCTTGATTTCAAAACTCGATACTTGCATGTGGAGAAGCTAGCATTGGCTATGATCATTACTGTCCAAAAGTTTCGTCACTACATCCTGCTTTGCACCACTACCGTACTTGCAGACCAAAACCCTATGTACTACATCCCGACTTGTCAGGTGCTAGGGGGAAAATACTCTCGATGGATTGTCATCCTATAGGAGTTTGACCTTGAGTTTGCCAAAGCTACTTTAATCATTAGTATTTGCAGAGCTGATGTGTGACCTTCCCTATGCTTTAACGGATTCTGAACCCAGTGATTCATTCTTGGATGAATTTCTATTCCTAATAAGCACAACTGATCCGTGGTATGGAGATTTAATCATTTATCTCTAGACACAACATTTTCAGCCTACTATATCTCATGATGATCGTCGCCACATTCGTCACCACACAAAATACTATCTTATCCTCAATGATACATTGTATAGACGTGGTATAGATACCATTCTTCAACGATGCCTCACCCATGATGAGACTGAACAGGTTCTAAATGACTGCCATTCTGGGGCATGTGGCGGTCATCTTTCTGGGATGGCTACAGCTTAGAAAATCCATCACGCTGGCTATTTCTGGCCTTCTATTTTTAAAGATTGTCATGAGGCTGTTAAGAAATGCCCACCCTATCAACACTTTTATCTGAAAAAGCGCACCCACCCTGCTCCGTGATCCGGATTTATGTGAGAACGAAATGAAAAAGAATATATATATTCAAATGGACAGATATATATGGCAATCAACACAATAATACAGTGAACTTAGATTCTATTAAACGAATGAAATAGAACAAGCTGTAAAACAAAAGTAGCTAGAATGGTGGTAGCTGTATCTCTGAGAAGAGACGTAGAGGCTACACTCACTCGTGACAAGCTGAATACAAAATGAGGCCAAAGGGGCCTATTTATAATAAGAATGAGGTGAGAACCCCAAAAGTCATAAACATAACCCTAGAAGATGAACTGTCATAAAGTTTGCGGCCCCAAGGTGGTAAGTTGAACAGTCAACTTCCCGGGGTCATAAATTTTGCATACGATCCCCGATTTGGGCGTTCGATAGCTCATTGGAAAGGTCTATCTAAGATTTACAAATTTTGGTCAACCAAGTGTGTGTCAATGGAAACCATTTGGCCCCAAATCTCCAAAAAAGGTTGTTTAGGGCCTCAAAACGGCCCCAGAAGTTTAGGACTCGAAAAATTGCAGAAAATTACAAGAAAATTGTCAACATGAGAAACTATTTTGAGCCAGTGGGATAGGTGGGTGGCCACCTATACCCATATGGATCACTTCGTTACACCCTTTCATTACTATTGGCCCTTTCACCAAATGGGGGATAGATTTCATGCATTGTAATCCTACCTCAGCCGGGGGGCATGGTTACATCATTGTAGCCGTGGATTATTTCACTAAGTGGGCTGAGGCTATGCCTACATATGCAGAGCATGGTAAGACTGTCACCCTCTTTCTTTTTAACCATGCAATAGCTAGGTTTGGATTTCCTTAGTATATTGTCACTGATCATAGATCACATTTCCAGAATCAGATGATGGTAGAGTTAAGTGCTAAGCTGGGTTTTCTCCATTAAAACTCAACTCCCTATTATCCTCAATCTAATGGTCAAGTTGAGGCCATTAACAAAGTTTTAAAAACTATTCTACATCGGATGGTTGGAGATCACAAATCCAACTGGCACTAGACTCTCTTCTCTGCTCTTTGGGCTTCCAAAACTTCAGTAAAAACAACGACTGGTTTTACGCCATTTCAGTTAGTATACAGACTAGAAGCTGTCCTACCTATTCAATGTTAGATTCCATCTTTGCAACTTGCCATTGAACTTCTCCCTAATACTTCTCCCGATGAAGAAAGTTTTTTATACTGGACCAACCTTGACGAAACTAGATGAGATGCTGCCTTAGTTAGTGAGGAACATAAGAAACGCGTCAAGGTGCAGTACGATAAATCTGTCAAACCTCGTGTGTTTAACGAAGGTGACCTAGTCCTGACATATGATGAGAGACATGATAAGCTAGGAAAAGGGAAGTTTGAATCAATGTGGTGTGGTCCTTTTATCGTTTCTAAGGTTTTAGAGAAAGGGGCCTATGAGCTCGTGGACTATGACGGAGTCCCCTTCGGGCCTGAAGAGGTGCTATGCCTAAATCATTTATGTATGGTACCTTGTATATATGTACATTATTTTAATTTTAGTGTGTTTTAGCATTTTCAATATGGTTTTGAGTTTAATGTCTAGACTGTTTATACCATGTTTTGGTTATGCAGATCGGATGGATTTTTATGGCTTTGCTAATGGTGCTTGCTGCCATACCCTGAACCTTGCTTCAGCTGCTTGGGTTCTGTATTCCCCTGCACATGATCTAGTTAGTTCAGGAGCGGTTTGTATTGGTCTTGCTACCAACAATATCATCGAGTATGAGGCAGTCATAGGTCTTTTGACTGTGGCTGCATCCTGGGACATTCATGGCTTGGTAGTTTTTATGGACCCACAGTTAGTGGTTTGTCATTTAAATTAGGTCTATACCATTAGAAACCCTATACTTATCCATCTCTATAGGAGGGTACGTCTATTGGAAAGGTCATTTGAGGTTATTACTTATAGGCATATCCCTAGGGCAGGCAATGCAGTTGCTTATTCATTGGAAAATTATATCCTAGACTGGTATATTTCCCATCCATAACATGAAATCAAACATGGGTCATCATATTGTAAATAAATAGTGAAAACATATAAAACTCATGTAAATACATTTTTCATTTGAAGCATATAAACATCGGAAGTAAAAATCTGTATATATGTACACACACACATGCACACGCGCGCGCGCACACACACACACACACACACACACACACACACACACACACACATAATTGTTTTTAAAAAATAGGTCACGAGATCTCATTTGAAGTACTCTGGCTTTCAAGCAGCACAAAAATCATACAAAATCCTGAAGCTATATCAAATTTCAGTAATACATCATGTATAACTGTCTAGTGATTCTCATGGTAGCATATAACAGCCTGCACTACCCTACGTAGCAAACAGCTGAAACGGCCTGGCACTCCTGTTGTGTGCCTCTGATATCGCATCGGGAGATCATCTATGGATGCATCGCGTATGTCCAGGGTCAACCTCCCCAGGTTCTCCTTTATCTCTCCCATTGGGTCGTCACCTCGTTGAACAAATCAAGCTCCCTCTTGTCTGTCCAATGGGGAAGATCCCCCAGGTCGTGCCACTCCAACATCTGCATTAAATTTTCAGGTTTTGTTACTATACATAAAAAATAAAAAAAGCATTAAAAAAAAAAACACAAATGGCCATCTTAGGGTTTTGTTTCTTACCCATATCTCCCCACTGTCCGTCAAGTGGAAGTGGTAGGTCAGGGTCACCTTTGAAATCTGTACCTGCATACTCATAATCCTCGACCATGAGGATCTGGTCATTCAACCAGCTGAAAAATGGAGCCCTGAACTTCACTTTCCCCCTGCCTGCTCATGTGTAGGCCATGATCCTGACCCACCTCAGCATATGAGGGTCTCTTGCCCTCGACTCAGTAAAAACCACTTGGGGCCTCAGATGACGGACCCACTCAAAGAAGAAACATGCTAGGATGGAACCATAGCTAAACTATTTTAGCTCTCCCTGCCGACACTTGGTCAGCTGGTCCTTGAAGGCCAGTAGTAATGCCTCTACCCAGTTAAATATAGTAGGTACCATAGCCTCTATCACATGTAATATGTGTGCTCTATAATCCTAGTGAGGTCCTTGGCTCCCAGCCAACCTCTGCATGGTGAAAAGAACAGTGTGGAGCGGATCATCCCTCACTGTCTTGATGGGATTTTTCTTCCTCAGAGTTCTAGTACTAAGAAGGCAGTAATGGTTGATCAAATCATAGGTAATCACATCCCCTCCTTGGGAACCGGTCAATGAAATAGAATCACCCCATCTCGATAATCCGGTCAAGAAGTAGATATCTTCTAACTCAACTATCAATACATGGGCTCCTACCTCGAAGTATTGCTGCTCTGGGTTCCAAATATGGAGGATGTACTCCAACAATCACTCATGAGACACCATTCTAGGTGTGCGAAAGAATTTGAGGAGGAAACAATCCCTCAACGTGGCTATGCATCCCGCATTTCTCTTGGCAAAAGCATCATCATCATTGTGTTTTCGTTCTTTTCATATGACCATTTTTTATCACTTGGGACCTGCCAAAAACAATTAATGGACCAATTACAAACACAATCAATCTTTAAAATCAATTAAAAACTTGTGGTTTTTCTTATCCATTCAATTTTCCCCACTCACGGTCGGCACTGCCTGAGCTCCATTTGCACAAAGTGGTGGAACCTCCTGATTGCAGTGCAAGATGTGTGGTTCTCACGGTGCACCTCCTGTCCCGTAAGGGGTAGGAGCGGTGCCCACATTTGAGGTTTAGGGATTTCCTAAAACAACCCAATACCCTCATAAAATAAAAAATGGATGCTTTAAAAAGAAAGGCTAGGGTTTTTTCATTTACTTGGCTCTGACATTCTTGAATCGGATGGTTGAATCTTCCGGAATCTTTGACTGAAGATCTGGCTCAAATTTGCTTCAAAATGCTCTCACCAAGGGGTGAATAGTAAAGTGGTTTGATTTTTACTATTTAAAATGACTTTTATATCTATTTTTAGGGTTTTCTAATACTATTTTGATATTTTGAAATCATTATTATTATAAAATCCATTTATATAGTCCACTAAAGTCATTGTTTGAGAGGTTAATGTTTTTTTTGAGTCTTGTAGGGATAGAAACGGAAAGAGTAAAGTCTATGGGGAGTTTTTTTTTGACTTTTTCGTACTTCCATAAAACGAAAAAATTCCCTAGGTGTTTGTTTCGATAGTTTGGTCATGCTCTCAGAAATTAGCATCAAAGTTTTGAGTCCTTTTCTGATTCTTTTTAGGCTCATAAAACTTCTCATCATAAAAAGAGACCTAATGGAGTCTCCTTTAAGCTCTTTTTGGACTCCCTAACTATGAAAATATTGTAGAGTACTTGTCTTCTTCACACTCATAAAAGTGTTTGAAGAGTTGTCTCTCCGACAATAGGTTATCTCTTTTTCGGTTCATATAGACTATTTATGAAAAAGGACCTTTTGGAGTTTTATTTCATCTTCGTTCAGACTCTCTAAGCATGAATGATGCTGAGTTTGCTTTCATTGGAATCATTAAACTAAACACTAAGAGGCCCTTTTTTGGGAACAAACCCCCCATTTCTTAGGTTGTTGAAATATATGGGAATGGACTTATCTTCGGATGAGCTAAAACGAGTGTTTGTTACCCTCTTTGGACTCGTAAAAATGAAAAGAGGCACTCATCAATCATGATGGGGAAGTTAAAGGAAGGGAATCATTTTGCAAATCAAATGGCAGTTGTTCGTCACCTTTTAACATGGCACTTATTTGCATATCATTCAGTTCATTGGGTATTTAGCTGACTTACAAGTTGATCCACTCTCATGATTCATGTCACTCCTTTGAGTCTTTCAAAAGAATGCATTGTCCATAGTTGTATTGTGTGTCCATCTAGTCTAGTCATGGTACCAAGTCTTTTTTCGTGTCATCCAATGTTCAAAGGAAAGAAAGAAGTTTACCCCTGGAGTTGAAATAGTCTTTGTGTCAGTACTTTGAGTCAGTCCTATGGTTACGTTATCTACAACATTCTAGAACTTTGTTCCAAGTTTCGCGTCGTCGATGCGGGATTCATCATGGCCCTCCATTGACGAGACTATTCCTGTCGACATCAGCTCATCATCCAGGAAATAGTCTTAGAAACAAATTTAGTACCTTGAGATCTGTATGCCTCAATGAGAGATTCTCTTGCTCTCGACATAGGTTTACATCATTGACCTTTTATTGAAATAGTCCACTGGGTGTTCGACATAAAACATCTATTCACGCTCAGTAGATTGTATTAGGGTACCTTGGGAATCATTGACATCAATGGTGATCTCCCTCGCACTTGTTAATGGTTCACCGATAATGAAGTGGTTTCTACCATGTTCGACATCAGAACATTGTAATCACATGGATAGAATCGTACTTTGTAGAAGACGAGACAAAGACCCTGGGTATTTGTTAAGCACTCATAGCTTTCTCCCTAGGTTGCTATGGAGTATATTGTATGAAGTACCAACATGGATCCACATTTGTATGGTGGTGGTTATGCTAAAATTTGCATCTATATGACATATATCTACGTTGTATATCTAGTAGCTATGTCCAATTTTAAGTCCTCTATCACATGGATCTACGCTGTATTCTAGTATCCATGGTTGTTCATTCCTCTCATGGATCTGCCTTGTATTGGTCTACAGCCATGATGAGGTTACATTTATTCATGAGTCAAAGTATTGATGTATTCAGATGCCTACCTGATGACACTCTCTGATCAAGCTGGCTCTTACCTTGAAGTGATAACTTGCTCTATCAAATATCTCCCCTATCATATCCCTCTAGCCTCATGCTTTGGGGGGCATTCTGTTACACTCAAAATCTATCACCAGCATGTGATAGGATCCCTAACACAGATAGTTGCCTTGAAATCCCAAACTTGAAGTAAAACATGCTCTAGGTGTTGTATTTAACATACAAAACTTCAACACCTCTCTTACCCTCAAGAAGATAAGCGGTACCTTTTGCAGCACCACCCAAGCTATGTGGAAACTAGGCGGTGCCATTGCCTTTAACCTTTGTTGTTGGCACGGTTCTCACCCTTCACTGCTCTGTCATAAAGGAGTATAAGTGGTGCCCTTGGTAAAAAGTGAAAAAGGATGTTTCACGAAGCTTCTAGAGCAAAATCCTCATGTCTATCCTTATCCTTACTCACCTGGGTCAGTTAAGCTCGAGATCCCTCCTTTGAGGATCTCATGGCCACCTCACCCACCAATTTCTCAACCATTCCTATCCGTTTTGAGACCTATAAATACAAGCTCATACTCCATGGTTGAGGGGGAGAAAAAGAAGTAAATTTATGTTGTTGAATTAACATCCTGGCCTAATCCATTAGAGAGCATAGAGGAGCAAGTTGGAGCTATCGGGGATGAGGTGCTAGTCTTGTGAAGGAGTGCATCGACACCAAGGAAAATGATTGTAAGCTCTTTCATTCATATATTAATGCAAAGTTGATTTCTTTCCCACATATCTGTTGTGTTTAAATCTCACATATATATTATTGGATTCCTTAGTCATTGATATGGATCTATGGATAGTTTTCTGGTATCTTTGTTGTTGTTGTATGTTTGATATTCTTCTACAGGTCTACAGGTCTTTCATCAGAGTTTAATTCTAGGCATTAATAGCTTTCAGGGAAAGTCTTCAACCTAGTGGTTACTCATTTGTTCTGGATCTGAACCATTCAGACCAGAGGAACAACTTCTGTCCGCATAAGGTGCTATATTCCTGATAACATTGCTCATGTTACACCTTGTGGTTCAAGGTTGTGTTACAGTGTTCCCCTATGTTACAGAGTGTATGAAACCCTGGCTGTGTGTTACAGTGTTATACTGAACTACATTGTGGTACATTATGGTGTAGAACCATGTTTTCTCTGTTTTACAGTGTGGTATGGAAACATGTTTCCTTGTGTTACAGAGTGGAGTTTGTGTTGTTGTGTTTCCTTGTGGTTTGTTGTATTGTGCACCCTAGTTTGGGTCTGAATTGTATACAAGACTTAGGGGTGGAAGAGATGCTAAATGGGCTTGTTAAAACTAGTGTAGAGAGGAACCTCACTGAAAAAGATAAGAGTGGCTGGTGAATCTTCTACGCACACCCTGAAGAGAACTGGAAGGGAAGGCATAACACGAAGGACTATGTAGCAGAGAAGGGGATGCTTCCTTGTGTTGGGTGTGTAGGTATTGTGGATGCCAGGATAGATAGAACTTGTGGAGGTGTCCCTAGCTCTTGAATGAGCCACTAGCTTATCCATTCTTCCTGTCCACTTCCTAGCAGCCTGAGAAAACCCAATGGTAGTTGGCTTGGTTGTGTCTTGTTTTGCATTTTGGCCATGTATTTAACCCTTGGTTGGACATCCTGGTAAGCCCAAATGTCTGTTGGATTGGACGAGTAAGCCTAATAAACCCATCTGTTAGTTGGATTGGATGGTCCTTAGTGTGAGTGTTGGCTTGGATGAGTAAGCCCAAGAAACCCAACAGTTATTTGGCTTGTTGCATGAAATATGATAAGCCCAATTGTGTAATGGCTTGGATGGACAATTTAAGAAACCCAACTATAGGTTGTCTTGACTATGTTTGATGTGTTCTGGTTATGTGTGAGTCTGTTGTTTCTTATTTCCTTGTGGAAGTCATGCCCATATTGGGGGTGGAAGTTGTGTTGAGAGATTAATGAACACAACTAGCCTATGGTTGGGTGGAACGTTGCAGTGACATAGCTAGTTGTGGGACAGATTCATCTCCAAGTTAAGCATTCTCTGTTATTCTTGTTTATGCAATGTAGTTTCTTATGAATGAATGACTAAATGAATGCATATGATGAATGCTTGCAATGTCTTAGTAGAGTTTACTGTTAATGAATGTTCTTGTATTTGCATCTATATTTTCCTTGTATGTTTTAATGCATTTCCACTTTTGATCATGGAGGCTAGAAGCCTGGTTAACAGATTCAAATACATCTGACTAAGTGTTTCCACACCCTAGAATTTTCCTGTGGAAGGAGGAATTCAGGAGGTGGAATAGAGAAAATGAAACAAGGCAGAATGTAGTTTTTCATATCCTGGAATCCACTTGGGGAAGGGAAGAAGGAGGGAAGAGGAAAAATGGTCGAAAGTTCCAAGGAAGAGTTGGACTTCCAATTTCCGAGGTCGAAAAGTCGAAAGTTAGGAAATGACAGAGCAAAAAAGTCCAAGGTAAAAAGTTGATGTTCTGATTTTCGAAGTCCAAGGCCAAAAGGCGGAAATCAAAAGTATGGGAAAAATATTAAGGTCGAAAGTTGAGTTTTTGACTTCCGAGTTCTGGTCGAAAGGAGGAAAAGTGGTCAAGTGTTTCCATCGAACGTTGGTTCTCTAATTTTTGAGTTCTGGGTGGAAGGCGGAAGGGAGGAAGGTTAAGGTTTTTGTCGTATTTTGTGTTCTAATTCTTGAGTTCCATAGGGCTGAAGATGGAAGGAGGAAATGGCAGGTTCACTGTAGAAGAGGTTCTATGGTCACAAAATGGATCTGTCAAAGGGTGGAACAACTGTTATAGTAGTTTCTAAGCCGAGATTTAATGTTGAAGAGTGTGTTAACGCCCATGCCCTGTGTTTTGAAAGGAGAGCAAGGTTTCTTAAGGCAAATTTTTTAAATTATCTGCATTATGGGGCATGTGGATGTTACATATTGGTATCAAAGATAAAGGTTGCAACATTCGGTTTGGATGGGCCAAGGGAATAGCTTTCAGAGCTATTGGTTGAAACATTGTAGCTTCTAGTGTATTTAAATTTCAAAATTTTTATGCAGCTAACAAATAATGTTTATGAACACATTCTGTAGAGTCATAGTGCAGATTAAAAATTTGGTCTTGGTCTGACCAAGAAGTACAACGCCAAGAAGATTGACATCATGAGTGATGCACATGATCACTATGAGCTCGAGGTAGAAGTTATGGGGGAAAATATTCAGGTTGATAATGTGTTACTGTTGCAACAATTTACCCCAAAAAATTTCATGTTATGGGCCCCCCCTTTGATTTCTAGTCTCTAAGCCTTCATAGACTACCTTTTCCCTCTAAGAACACCTTTTCTGACTTAGTTTTTCTTTTACAAATCGGAAAAAATATTAAGGTGAAACTCATTTTTTCCACATGCCGTATCAGATGAACTCACTGAGTTTAGCCAATGTAGCGGAAGAACTACTCGTTAAGCCTGTCGATCCTTTGCTTTATTTTTTCCTTCCGAAAAACTCACTCAAGTTTATCGATTCATTGGTTAGACTCTAGCCTCTGGAGCCAATGTTATCGAAGAGAGCTTCCGATTTCCTTTTCGATGGCTTGTTGACAGCTTTTCCGATGCATCGAATCATCTTGTAGAAGTTTTCCAATGATATCAGAAGCTGTTTCATCTTCTTATCTGCCTGCCGCATCGAAAAATTTCCATAAGTTTTTTGATGGGCCACTTTGAAAGTCTCTTCTTGATGTTTTCAACCGATGTCTTGTTGAATTCCCAGCCGATACCGCACTGATAAGCGAGTTTAGTCATCGATGGAGTTTAAGTCCTTGCCGTCATGAAATCATCATATATTCCCGGAAAGGAAGGTCTTTTCTCATCCGATGAACGACAGGTCTATCCTAGGTTTCCACCCAATACTATCTTAATTGGCTACCGATGTGATGACTTTCCAAGAAAGTTTCTTGGCATCAATGATGTTCCACTCATGGGCCATTTATTGCCTTTCTTTGTTTTTTATATTTAAACCATCAAGGGTGATGCCATGGTTATTTCTATTTTTTGTTTGGAGCACTCCTTTATCAGCATTTGAGCTGAAAGCCACTGCGTGGATTCTTTCACCAGATTTGTACGTTTCACCCCACCAACAGTCGAGGTTGTTTTTCCAGGTAGGATCTTAATCCCTTCTTGGTCATTTTGCGTAGTGGGAAGGAATAGTTAGGTTTTACGGATTTGTTTTTTTTTAATCCGTAGAAGATATATCTATCCTAGGACCTTAGAGCTTTCAATTTTCATTTTAGGTTTCGAGGAATATTTTTCTCCTGCACAAACTAATCCTGGTCGCTCCGCTTCTGGCTAGCAGAACCGTCGAGTTTCCCTACCTGCGGAGATTCTATCAGTTTGTTTCAATAGCAGGGTCATGGTTAGATGAGCGTTTCACTGTATCCACCAATCCCTATCCATTTTATCAATGTGTGAGCAGAAAGGGTATCACCATTGGTAGGGGTAGGTTCTAGAAGTTTCCTGGCCCAGAGCGTTTTCTTTAAACTTGTTGTTTTGAATTTTTTGAGCCACGAAAGGGTGTCCTTTTGGTTTGAATGGGGAGAGTCCTGGTAATTCGGTCATGAGATGGGTAGGGCATTTATTTCATAAAATTAGAGGTTATTTTCTTTTTTACTGAATGCATGATAGTCCTTGCTGCTAAACTTTGTCCAACCGTAGCCTGGTTTCATTTTGGAGGTTCTAGGGTAGCAGGAGGTGTTCTCCCTTGTATCGAGAAGTTTGTTGAAATGTTGTAGGATGACATGGTAAAGTTCTTTGGTTTAATATGACCTCATGCTGTTTTTGGTTGCTTTCAATCTCAGATCAAGTAGTGATATTTATCATGCATGCATGTTAGAAGATTGAAATGGATCTAAGATATGATTTTAAGTTTTTGATAGCCTCAGTTTTTGTATAGCACCATGCCTAAAAAAAGGAAAGAATAAGTTCCAGGCCGTGGGGGATGATCCAGAGGTGGAAATCATACAAAAACTGGAAATCATCTATGAAGATACTAAACCCTTCACTGGAGTCGAGCTAGAGTTCAGATGGGGTCAGATCTAACAAATGATCAAAGACCAGGGTGTTCGAGACATGAGTTTAGAAAACATATCGATATATGCAAACATAAAGAAGTCATCTATCAGGAAGGTGTCTACCCGTCCTGAACATTTCCCATGTGTCGAAGTAATCGGTTGGATTCTTCCAAGGGCAGATGTAACCAAGATGATCTTGTCAAACATTAATAGCCAAGGTTTTTCTACCTACAACCTAGAATATGTAGCTCAATCATGTAAGCTACCTACACCTCAGATCTATTTGATAGAAAAGTGGATAAAGGGGATAGACTTGGATGTTTTTGATTGTGTAAGGAAGATAATAGTTCATGGGAAGCATTTCCATGTAAAGCCTTCTAGAGAATATGAAACTACAAACTTACGTACCCCATACAAGCTTCTAGCTTTGATGTTAAACTGGATTATCATCTGAGTAAATGGAAAGTTTTATAAGATAAGCTGGCTACTAGTGATTTATTTTGTAGCTACAAGGGGTACCATTTTCAACTGGGATGATATAGTAGCAAATAGTTTATCATCCAATATAAGTGCAACACTTGGGGGTTTGACATAGAGGAAGTCGGAGTTCTATATGAGCTCTTTCCTAATTGATTGGATTTTGTGCACCCACCAATTCCCAACACTAAATTTCAAATAGGATAAGACAAAGAACCGTGTATATTCTGCATACCATCTTTTCTAGGCACACATATACTCTAGTTTGTACAAGAGCATATGTGAAGACTTCTTAATTCCACTTTACAAGTTAATCTTCCTCACATAATCCAATTGCGTGTCTGAAAAGACATTCGATATAGTGGAAGAGAATGGGTATTATTACCTATTGAAAGAAGGTCTGTACTTGAGAATGTTTGGGGGATCTAAATCCCCTTCTTTGTTACCGAAGTACGCTATTGACTATGTTGTTCACAAAGAGGTGGTGAGGAATATCTACATAGATGGGATCAGAAATTTATTATTTGATCAAAAAAATCTTGTATATCCACCATTCCCATTCCACATAGTTAGTTATAAGTTTACCACGGTGAAGAGTGCACCATAATTTGTGAACGAATTGGGATACTCTCAATTTGGAGAAAACAGTTTTCATAGGAATGATTTAGAGAACAAGATTGCAAATTATTATTCGTCCGTACGAGTGCATTTTGAATACAAAAATTACTGGGATAAAGATGAGGAGATATTCTGCAATTCCTGCAATATGACAGCCTTAAGCAGAAGATTCAAGAAGAAAATAAAGACTGTGTGAGGCAAAGGAAGCTGTAGTGGTACTGCTGAACATCAAAAGAAAGAAGAAGAATCTGCAAAGAAAAGAGAAGAGGATTCCCTCATATTGTTACAGGAAGTAGAGCAACGATTAGCAGAAAAGGCACAATGACAGAAGGAAGAAAAAGGAGCAGACGAGGAGAAATTGTGGGAAGAGACTGAAAGAATAGAAAAGGAAGCGGTTGACCAAGTAAGATAAGTAGCAGAAAAAGTAGCTGAAGAACTTAAGCGGAAGGAGGAGGAGGACCTATAATCCACAAGGTAACGGTTTAGATGAATTGACTATTTCCACATACTTTCAAAGCTAAAGTAGCATCACGGTATTTCAGATTGTAGGAAAATTCAATCACAAATTGGGATACTTTTGAAAGATTGTTTAAAGGCAAGTTTGGTAGCCAAAGAACCACTGCCACTCTGATGAAAGAATTACTTGCTCTAAGGATGGAAAAGAAGGATAAAGTGCAGGATTTTAGTCAAAGGTTTTTTTCCCATCTAAATAATTTTAGTGTTGTTATAAAACCTACTGAAGAGACTCTAATGGAATATTATACTTCAACACTGTCCCCTGACATAGCAATGTTTGTTAAGAGGTCGGTAAAGCCTTATATAGTAGAAACTTATGAAGAAGCTATAAAAACAGAGGTTGAGCTGGAAAGTATAAACAAACATTATGTAGATCCAGATACAAGGAATTTCAGCAGTAAGAAACCTTTGTTGTTGACTAGACCAAAAGATAAACATTTCAATGAATTAGAAAATGTTTTTAAAATGGTACAAAAGTTGTCCAACAAAATTGTTGATTTAGAAAAGGACAAAGAAGTTAATTGAGTCAGAAAACAATACAAACCATTCTTTAAGAAAAGAGATGAAAATGTTCCATCCCAACCACCTACACACAGTTCTTATGTTTTGAATTTTACGGAGTTTGGAATGGATAATTTTTTCACTTTTCACAAAGAATCCCATTCTGAAAAAAACTGTCCACAATGGATAAATTCTATGACTCTAGTTATGAACCAAAATTTAGACGCTCAAATAAATGAGCATGAAGTAAAAGAAGAAAGGGAGAACCATCTTGAGGAACCACTTGAAACAAAAATGGTATTGTGGGATTGTGCACCTATGTTGGAGTTAGAAGAGGAAGAAATTATTGAGGAAATACAACTTTTAGTAGTCAATGTCACAACAAGAAGCAAGAGGTCAATAATGGATAAAAGTATATTACTTCCCAAGATGAGGAAGATTCAGGAAAGTATGAAGAAAATCAGCAATAATAATCAAACCCTGCCTATACCTGATTTAGTCATAACTAGGCAGAAATCCCCCACTATCAGCAAACCTATGAAGGTTGCAGAAAGTAAGATGGAAAGTGTAAAGAAAAGTTCAAGAGAGTGTGACATGGGATATGATATAATAGAGGATATCAAGAAAACCAAGGCACATATTTCTTTGTTTGAAATGTGTAACCTACCTCACCAAAGAAAAAATCTCTTGGAAGCCTTTGATCCACAGCCAGTAAATCCCAAGATGATGTTCAATAAGAAGAATAGATCAATGAAGCCAGTATTGGGGGAAAATCTAAGTCCTGAACATTACCATTTCTACTTACTTTTGAAATCTTTAATCACAATGTACACAACTATTTGGTAGATTCTGGAGCATCTTCTAATGTCATGCGTCTTTCAATCTATCGAAAGATAAATGGTCAACCAACACCTTCGTCATGCAAAATCATCCAATTGGATAGAACAACAATCAAAGTGGTAGGAGAGATGAAGGATGTGATGATACATCTATCTGCAGATGGAAGGACGTGCCAATTTATAGACATCATGGTAGTGGACATTCTAGAATCATATGTATTGATCTTGAGCAGGGACTGGTCTGCGAAATTGGAAGGGTATTTTGCAACTGATCGGTCTCACATGTGGCTGCCCTATAATAATTTTCAGAATTAGATGAAAGTGATGAGGGAGCAACAAATGAAACACAATGCGATGCAACTAGAAGGGAAAAATGAGCCTGTAAGTTTTTCACATTCATTTTTGGGTAATTATTTCATTGAGCTTGAACCGAGAAACTATAAAGTGGAAGAAGCTGGTGATAAATCAGATACACAGTCTGAGCTCCTTCAGTTTTCATGGACTGATAAGATTGACTGTAACATACATAATTTAGTTCCTAATTTATAAAGTAGCACTAGTTTTGTAGAGTTAGAAGATAAATTTTGGTTGTTATACTTTGATGGTTCTAAAAATCAGGAAGGATCAGGAGCCGATTGTATCCTGATTGATCCAGAAAAAATAAACATTTTCTTTCTTGTAGATTAGAATTTGAATGTACTAATAATACAACCGAATATGAAGCTTTAATCCAGGGCTTAAACAAGGCTATTGAATTCAAGGTAATAAATCTCAAAGTTTATGGCAACTCTGAAATAATCGTCAAACAGGTTCACAATACAATCCATTGTTTGTCACCTCATTTAAAGAGATATCACAATGAAGTTTGGGAACTTATAACAAATTGTAATGCTTTTAACATCAATTCGATTCCTAGATTACAAAATGTAGCATCTGACTTGTTGGCTACTTATGTGGCAAGATAAGTGCTTACTAATAATAAATGTTCAATTTAATTGATTTTTAGGCCGTCTATGCCAGAAAACGTCACAAATTGGAGGGTATTCGATGATGATCAATAGATATTAGAATTCTTGACCAATGATGAGACTTTCAAAGACTTAGTAATCGATGACAAAGAACATCAAGCCAATCTCCAAAATGGGAACTTCATACCCAAAGGGGTAAGAACATTGGAAGGCATGTTTGATTTGGATAATAAATTCAAAAGGCCAGCAAATGTTAAAACAAACAGATCGACTATGCAATATGAGCTGATCAATATTGGGATAGAAGCTGAACCCAAGTATGTGAACTTGGGGAGATGTTGTTCACTGGGTGAAACAAGCAAATTCATCACCTTATTTCAACAATATAAAGATTTATTTGCTTGGACTTATGAAGACCTAAAGAATTACGACACCCGCATCATCCAACATGTTATTCCATTTAAAGTGGAAGTAAATCCATTTCAAAAACCATTAAGGAAGATGCATCCCAAGTTAGAACCCTTGATTCAAAATGAAGTAAAGAAGCTACTTGAATCAAAGATGATTTTTAGAGTCAGACACTCGGAATGGGTCGCGAATTTGGGACTAGTGAGGAAAAAGTTTGGTGAAATAAGACTTTCTGTAGATTTCAGAAATTTGAATTGTGCCTTAGACAAGGATAACTACCCAGTCTCACCCATGGAGCAAATATTACAGATGGTTTTAGGATCGGAATTGTTTTCTTTATTAGATAGGTTTTCAAGATACAACCAATTTTTGGTAGCAGAACAAGATAGGATGAAGATCACCTTTAGGAAAAAGTGGGGGACATTCGCTTACAGGAGAATGCCTTTTGGTCTCAATAATGATGAAGCAACTTTCCAAAGGGAAATGGATATAGCTTTCCGTGGTTTGATTGGCCATAGCATGATACTCTATTTGGATGACGTTACAATTTTCTCCAAGAGGAGAGAAGAACACGTGTTTGATCTAAAGCATATTTTTGAACACTCTCGAAAATATGGTATTTCCTTGAATCCTAAGAAATGTGTTTCCAGTGTTAGATGGAAAGTTATTGGGTCACATAATTTATAAGAGGGGGATCTACATAGACCCGTAGAGGATAGAATCTATAACACAGATACCCTTACCCCACAATAAGAAAGGCATGCAATCTTTCACGGGGACTATAAATTTTGTGCAAAGGTTTCTGCCTTATTTTACTCAAATAGTCAAGCCTTTGCAACAGATGGTTAAGCAAAGTGTACAGTTTAAATGGACCAACATACAGAAGGATGCATTTAACAATATCAAAACCTCAATAGCCCATGCACCTTCCCTCAAAAGTCATGATTTTGAGAAATATTTCATCTTATACACTTTTACTTTTGATGACTCGCTAGCAGCAGTGCTTACACAAAAGGAAGAAAGGGGTGACAAGTACCCCATATCGTTCATGAGCACTAGTTTGCAAGGTGCTGAATTGAATTATCCCACTATTGATAAACATGCACAGGCAGTATTCAAAGTGGTAAAACAATTTAGGCCTGACATCCTAAAGAATAGAACCAAAGTGGTTGTTCCTCACCCAGTAGTTCGAACCCTTTTCGTGCAAAAGCAATTGGGAGAAAGAAGAGGAAATTGGGTAATTGCCTTGCAAGAATACGACTTAGAATTTAAACCAGCCACTATCATCTAAGCATAAGGGCTCTGTAAGTTGATAGCTGAAATTCGAAATAATGAAGATGAGGACTAGGAAAATGAGGTTGAGTTGCATATGATTGATATGTGTCCTTTATTTACAGCCCCATATTTTTGGTACAGACAATTGATATACTATCTCCAACCAGGATATTTACCTGAAGACTGGAATTCTAAGCAAAGAAGAGCACTATGATTGAAGTCAACATCTTATCTGATAATTGATGGAGTTCTTTTCAGGAAGAACTATTATGGATTATTCCTAAGATGTTTGGAACAAGAGGATGCATCTAAAGTTGTTAAAGAATTGCATGATGGCCTTGCTGGAGGGAATTTTTCAGGAGACACTACTACACACAAGATCTTAAGGGAGGGGTATTATTGGCCAACCTTGTTTAAGGATTCTCATACTTACGTAAGGAAGTGTGACACATGCCAAAGAAGCGGTGGTAGATAAGCGAAGGCAGCCGAGCCATTGCAACCAATGTGTCAGAACCATTTCAACAGTGAGGAGTTGATATCATCGAATAAATCAATCCAAACTCTTCATTGCAACACAAGTATATTTTCATAGCCATGAACTATTTAATGAGATGGGTTGAAGTGATCCCATTACAAAAAGTGAACGAAGATGTAGTCATAGACTTCCTACAAGATCATATTATGACCGAGTTTGGGGTTTGAATTTCCTTGGTTTTTGACAAGGCATCTTACTTTTCATCAATTAAACTTATTGAATTTGCTAATGAGAAAGGAATGAAATTACATTAATCTGCTAACTACTATCCACAAGGTAATGGGTGGGAAGAGAATCTTCCTATCAATGGGTTGGTTCTCAAACCTTATTTCACTTAGTGCTGGAGGAAATTTTTGTACATAAACAAACCTTTTTTTGCTGTTTGATTTCTTTTAGTTATGTTTTCTTTATTTTTGCTTATTTGTTTTCTTTGCTTTGATTTATTTTAGTTTTATCTCAAATAATCCAGCTCAACTTTTGGTGCTTGGGGGGCATTGAGATTTGGACAAACTACCAGCACATTAAACCAAAGAACTCCTTATTAGATTTATCTATGTCAAAAGTTTTTCATGATGAGATTCGTTAATTTGATAGACCATTGAAATGAGGTTATTTTATGAACACATTGAAGTCCTATTTTTTTTAAAACCCTGTTAAATAACTGGGGCTAGAAAAGTCTAGAATACTATTTTTAGGCTCCATCCACTTCACATTAATATCTATCCTAGGAATCTCACAAGAAAGGACCTGCGGAAAGGAAGCATGGCAGACATGTGTATAGTATTCAAAATAATCCCATGCCACAAATTAAAGCTAAAAGGCTTAAAGAGTCAAAATTTCCCGTAAAGAAAGTATGTATCAAATAGATATACTGAAAAAAATCAGTAAGACAAGTTGATTGCCTAGAGGTTCTTCTCTGTCCGTGAGCTGAAAAAAACTATCACTCACACAAAATGACACCATGGATGGAAGAACCTGAATCAAATTTCAAATTCAAAAGAAGCAATCCCGAAACACTTGAAAGACAAAAAGTATAAAAGCATCTAAATAATGCAAAAGGTGTTAGATTTTTATCATTCAAGCTAGCATTAACTTAGGATCTTTAATTGAGAGAACAAAAAGCACAAAAATCAAACACAAGAGACAATAGACAAAATTATTTTCCTCGGGGAAACCATAAAGGAGAAAACCCCGCAACTTCCTTAGAGATAGAAGCAACACCGAAAGTAAAACCCAAAATAGTAAGATGATCTCCCGACAACAGTAGTCTCTCTCTCTATTGTTCCATCAACTTCTTCTCTCTTAGTTATGTGCTACAACTGAGTGTGAGTGAATGTGTGTGATAAATAGAGAGGCTCATTCTATATTTATACAAATTCCCAACATGACAATAACTCACTAGGGCCGACTTCTCAAGGAGAGTCTAATAACCCTAGGGCCCCACAACTGCGGGGACTTTAACCCTTGATCAATAGGAAGGGTTACCCCCTATGAATTTTGTTATAACTAAATATTGTCACCATCATGTGATGAGATCCTTATCTTCCATGTTTTCCCTTAATCCCAACACTTGGAGTGGAAACTTGTTTTGTTTGTTAATTCTACTTGAAAAAACCTAGCACCACGCTTACCCTGTGGCTGATGAGCGGTACCTTGCTCAGCACCACCTATATCCTGTTATAGAGAAGTGGTGCCATTGCCTATAGTCTTTGTTCTTAAAGCAGTTCTCATCTAAACCACTTTGTCATAAGGGAACAAAAGAGGTACCCTAGGTAAAATGGGAAAAAGAGAAGTTTCTTGAGGCTTCTAGATCATGAGCCTCATGTCCTCCCTTAACCCTATCATTATGGGTTAGTTTGATCTCGAGATCCCCCTTGGTATGATCTTGGAGTCACGTCACCCATAATTCTCTCAACTATCCCTATCCATTGAGCCTTATAAATACAAGCTCATATCCATAGTTGAGGGGGAGAACTATAGAGGTATTGTTATGCTGTTGAATTGACTACCCAGTCCAAATCATTGGAGAGCATAGAGAGCAAAGATGGAGCTTATGGGGATGAAGTGTTTGTCTCATGGAGGGGCTTGTCGACACTAAGGAAATGGTTGTAACCTTCTGCATAAATTCTTAATGCAGATCTGATTTCTGTCCCACATTTCTGTTGTTTTTATTTCACATGTATATGTTTCTAGATTCCTTAGTCACTAGCATGGATATGTAGATGATTTTATGGTAGCTTTGATGTGCTTGTATGTTTGATATATTTGCAGGTACATAGATTCATAATCAAAGTAGTATTACAGGTGTCTACAACATTCAGGGAAGGTCTTCATCCTTTGTCTTTCACTCATTTGTTCTAGATCTGAACCATTTAGACCAGAGGAATAACTTCTATCCGTAGAAGGTGCAACATTCCTAATAAAAAATTTGGTGACTCCGCTGGGGAATAGTGCAAATCCCAGTTGATCTGATCTTCCTCAGTCCTTGAACTCTTGTCCAAATCCAGGCTCCATCTCCAACTCTCTCCAGTCAGATCTACCATTTGACTTAGTGAATTTTGGTTTGAAACTTTCAAATCTGAACTATTTCAACTTTATATGCTCTTTTTTACTGTCAATTCATCAATCTTTGCCTTGATTTGATCAATTTTTAACTTGATTTTTCATTCTCCTTGTTTTTTGGATCTATTAAGGGAACCACACATGTGCTGTTGGCAACAAGCGGTGCCACTGCCTGAACTCTGTTAGCCATAAGTAGTGCCACCGCCCGAGTCCCGTTATCCAGAAGTAGTGCTTGTCCAGAATTGCTCTGTCAAGACCCCTCCAGCGCGGTGCTAGGTAGGCCTTGTTCCAGAACTAGTTTTTTATCATTTTTTTGTAAAAATTTGAGTTTGTTTGCTTTCGGCCTTGCATTGTTGGGCTTGTGTGTTAGAATCTAAATGCTCATGGTTGAAAATTCTATGGTAACAGATTGGTTTGATTGAAGAATTCAAAAGCTAGATTTAGGCCTGTTGATTATTCATTTGCTTCCATGCTTGTTGGTTATGATTGTGAAAGAAATTTTTTGAAAGCTTAGGTCTCAGTTAGTTCTCTTTTCATATCTTTTATAAAGACTGAAAGAAAAACCATTTGATTAGCATCTTGATTTCATTTTTTTCACAGAGGACTTCTTTTTTGCTTTTAAGAAGAATTTATTATTATTATTGAGATTATGTCATTATCATTATTGAGCATAAGGCCTTAGATCTCTGATTATCCTCACAAGCTTTTAGTTTCCCTGTGTTCTTTTGTCTCTCTTGCATTAGTACTATCTCACCAAAAGAAAAAATAGTGTAGTTTTAAGTTAGACCCATCTATGTTTTAAGAAAAATAAAAAAAATAGAGTGCATATGCATGTAGTGTGCTTGTTGTTTTTCTTTTAGGAAAAGAGACTCTTACCCTTTTGATTGCTTTCAAAAAGAAAAATGAGTTTAGAATGTGTTGCTTGTCTTTGATTTTGATTTGTTCAAAGTAGTTGTTTTGGAATTTTTGGTTTTCAAAACAAAAAGAAAATACTCTCTTTCCCTCCCATAGGTAGGCATACCATGAATGGTAAAGTGAAATATTTGCATCTACATTCTGCATGGTTCTACTTTTTCTGTCGAAATTCCATGCATTCACCTAACCATCCACTTTAAAGTTAATGGTAGTTATAGGCTAAAATCTACATAGCAATTTGAGTGATAGGCTAGATATGTGTTTGGGCGTCGTTAAGTGTAGGAGTTGTCATTACTCATCCGCATTACATACTAGGACTCGCGCGGTTCTTCCATGTACTGTTGGTATATCGAAGGGAATTTCATGTACTCTTGAGGTATATAGAAAGGTACTTCACATACTCAATTGTATATAGGAAGGCCCCTTGTGAACGGTTATGCATTAGACATCACTACTACCGATTTGAGCTCCCACGTACCTTTTGTATATCAGTAGACCCCACTAGGATACCTTATCTATCTGAGAAAAGACCTTTGGTCGTCTTGCTTGGAGCCATACACCGAAAAAAACATTCAGGGAGATTAATATGGATGTACCCTTGAGTTATATTGCAAGTGGCACCTTCTTGACAATCCTGGTGAGAGACTTGACTATCTGAATTGCTCCTGTCATTTAAGTTTGCTTGTCTGGCCTATAGCTTGAGTAGGAAATTTTTTGGTGTGTTTTCTAGTTTAGAGACCCTAGGTTAGATAGGAACTGTACAAACTGGCTGAGTTAAGATAGTCCAAAAGAGTATGGGGATTTCCACCTAATTTTATTCCTGTTTCAGGAGAGAATCCTATGGAAGCTATCGACCAAGGAGCTGCTACCAACTCCCAAGTGGGAGAAAATGTGGTTGTAGAAAGCGGAGATCCATATCCTTTGCACTCGCCTCCCTTGGTACAACAACCTTCTCAGGGTAATAATTCATTCCATTCTCCCATAGAAGGTCATGTTGATGATACTACCCATCTAGATTATGGTCCCAATGCTCCATTTTGGGATACCTCTATAGGACAAGCCACTGCCTCATTTGGCACCCGTTTAAATTTTTTTGAAGAAGTTTCACCAAATGAAGAAGAACGTAGACAATACCAGGCATCTATTCTCCGTGCACAAGAAATTGAAAAGAAAATAGACAACATATTGGGCACACCACCACCTCATTCCACAGTTGTTCCTGTGGGATATCGTTCACTTGTTGATTCTATGAGACCCATTAAACTAATTCTAGATCGCACTGTGACTCCACATAATCTAGGTCCAACTACCAACCCCACCACCTCCCATATTATGTTTGTTCCCAATCCTCCTGGGCATTCTGCACCTGGGGCTCAACATTCAATTCCTGTTTCATCAATACCTTCTAGTGCCGGGGAGCAACCCTTGGCATGACCTACGTTATTGGTCACCGGAATTGTAGCTAGTCATGGGCAGAACTCTAGTATAGAGAAATCCACAGTTTATGTCCCTCCTACCCACACAAATGTGGTTAACCCCCCATCCAGTTTAGGTCAACCCTTGGGGGTACAAAATGTAACCAATCAAACCTCTTGGGGGTATGGTTACATAGAAAATCAAGTACGTATAGGAAACATTAATTATCAACCCAACCCTATAGGAATGCCTTATGCTGGAATTCCATATCCTAGTAATACTCTCACACCATCGGGGAAACCTAACTGGTCCTACATGCCAGCTATTGGGGGGGTACCTATACATACTACGGGGGGTGCCAGAGGACCACCTTATGGAGGTCCTCCCCCTAGGGGGCCTAATGGTCCTAGAGGGCCCAATGGATTTCCTCCTTATGGTTCTGATGTTCCTAGTGGTCTTGAGGGGCCTAGGGGCTTCCCTCCTAATGGTCCCGGAGGGTTGGATGGCCCTCCTCCTAGTGGTTCTAGAGGCTCCAGAGGTATACCTCCCAGGGGTCTTGGAGGGTCTGGTGGTCCTCCTCCTGGTGTTCCTGGTGGTCCTGAAGGCCCTGGTGGTCCTCCTCTTGGAGGCCCCGATGATCCTAACGGTCTTGATCCCATAAATAAACCCCCTGCGGATGGACCTTCCGGTGATTCTTCATTAGAACAACCTATTTATCAGTCTACTTACGGTCCTACTGGTAGTTATATTCCATATGAATATTACCAGTATGTGCAACCTAATCATCAATTACCTTTCCTAGCAACTTTGAAATTGCCTGATTTGTCCAAGTTGATTAATGATCCCATTCGACATAACCCCTTGTGGCCTCCCATTTTGGTAAAGTTACCATCGGACATTCCAAAATTTGATGGGAAGTAGAGAGATGATCCGAAAAACCATGTCATGAAATTCCATTTGTGGTGTTCTTCAAACTCCCTTATGGATGATTCAGTTCGTTTAAGACTCTTTCAGTGAACTTTGACCGGTACAGTCGCGAAATGGTACATTGAACTTCCGCAACATTCGTTTGTGGATTTGGCTTGTTGGAAACTGTGTTTCTTACACACTTTCATCTTCCTATCCATTATGAAACGGGTACTGATATCTTAAATTCTCTGTGACAGAACACCTCCACCCACATATCCGATCATATCCATGAGTGGAGAAGGCGGAGAAGACTTATTACGGCTCCTATCTCAGATCAGTTGTTAGTTGATTGATTTACTAAATCTTTGTTTCCTCCGATTTCCTGAGATGTGGCTATGGGAAGTGCTGTTACTAAAGAGAAAGCCATTAGTTGAGCCCAATATTTGGACTTGGTCTATTCCCAGTTCAAAACTTTGTATGACTTGATTCCTCAAGCTCCTCGCCCAAGCATCGATCTTGCAAAACCACCAGTAGAAGTCCCTGTTAATGGGATTGTTGGTTCAATCCAGTCCCCGTCAGTAGCAAAACTTGAAAAGAAATCCCAGACCTCCACCCCCACTCCTTCAACTCCCAAGGTTTCCATCGAGGTCAATTCCATTCAGAGTGTTCAAATGCCCGGCAACAATAAAAAGAAAGGTAAAACTAAAAACAAAAAACCTGGAAACCAATAGGAGAATCCAAAACCAACCACCAATGAAAATGATAAAGGGAAAAGAAAAGAAAGATATCCATGTCTGCTATGCGGAGGTGACCATTTCACAAAAGAGTGTCCTCGTTGGGGCGAAATCACCCAATTTTTGAAAACTAATCCCGCACTCACAGTTCTCATTGATCCTTTTCCCTCTCAACAACAACTGATAGACCACATGTCTAATCAGGGAAACTCTAGTTCTTCAGAGGAAATTCGCATGATGTCCTCAGATACTATTAGTTTGCAAACTCGAAGTCAGAGTTATGACAAACCCATAGACAAGAAAGAAGACAATTCTTCTTCAGGAAAAGCTCCCTCTACCGGTTCTCCTGAGTCCTTGTCTAATATTCCCCTAACCATCGAGAAGCCTAATCTCGACATGGTTTTGCATCCACCCAAGAGTACTCTTAGGAAGGCTATTTTTAATCCTAATGCCCGAGCTGCTCAATTTTATAATGTAGTTGAAGACCTCGCTCAGGCACCATGTGCAATGTCTACCTTAGAAGTACTCCAAAGTTGTCGTACATAATGCAAAAACTTATTAATTGTGTTAGGAGCTTTAGACCCAAACAATACTAATTTGATTCATTTCAATGTCAAGAACTATAAGTCTAGACTACCTCACAAACTTGCTTTCCAAATCATAACGAAAGTAGTCAGAAAGGTCTTCAGAATTGTCTTAGATGAAGGAGCTTCAACTTCAGTTTTGTCCCTATCTTGTTGAAAGCCTTTGATGGATGAGGTTTCTAGCCCCATAGTCTCATACCAGCCCTTTCAGTTGAGCTTGGGGGCAAAGCTATTTCTATTCAAGTGGAAGTAGTAGACACCCTCGTTAGATTACAAACTTGTTCTAGGAAGAAATTTGTTTTATGCCATGTCTACTGTCACTTCGACGGTATTTTGAATTGTCTAACTTCCGCATCTAGGGAGAATTGTCACCATTGACCAGCTTGATTTCTGTATGCTGGATGTTACTACCTCTACGGCTAATAACATACCTATGTTAGGCCAGTCCCCTCCTCCTTACCAATCGATTGGGGTAGGCATGTTGAAGGATTCGTCCCTTATTGGGATTTTTCTGTCCACTCCTCCTAACATAGACACATCGACAGTACATATGATTTCGTCATTTGATTTTGATCCAAAGGGAAAATAAATCATTGAGTCCACATGAAGAAATGTACAACATTATTCAAACCCTTTTTGATGACCACACTGATGAACTTCATCTGGTGGCTTCGGACCCTTACCACCTCTCCTACTGGTTAGAACCCTCTCTTCCTATTCTGGATTATCTCTCCAAGACCTTTCCTTCTGATGAGTCCATTATGGAGATCATGAGTATGAATGAACCTATCTGGGAGGATCCTCATCATAGATCCTCATTCCTCCCCAACATCAGTTTGGTAGACCATGATTTTGCATCCCTTTTTCCACTGATATTGTCAACACACCTCAAACTCCTATATTGTTGCAAGACATAGATTCTGAAGGAAACCTATGCAACATTACTCAAACAAATCCAATTGACATATCAGCCAAGCATGGTACCCTTGAGCATGTTCATGTTGGTCAGAACTACTTGGTAAAATAATATGAAGCATACATAGCACTTTTCAAAGAATTTTGTGATATTTTTGCCTGGTCTTATGAAGAAATGTCGGGGATGGACCCCTCCATTGTGGTCCATGAAATAAAACCTATCCCACTACTAAAACTGTTAGGAAAAAACTAAGGCAAGTCCATCCATGAAAATTCGCAGCTATCAAAGTTGAAATAGAGAAACTTCTCAAAGTAGGGTTTATTTATCTTGTACCCCTGACGAAATGGGTATCGAACATCATCCCTATCAATAAAAAGTAGGGCACCATTAGATTCCGCATCGATTTCATAAATTTGAACAAAGCTTGTCCCAAAGACAACTTTCCCACTCTACATATCGAACAGATTATCGACAACTATGCTGGAAGTGTCATCTTCTCATTTATGGATGGCTTTTCGGGTTATAATCAGATTGAGATTTTACCCACCTATCAGCACAAGACGACATACATTTTCCCATGGGGAAACTTTGCATATAGGAAGTTACCATTTGGCCTAAAAAACACTAGATCCACTTTCCAGGGTGCTATGTCCTATGCGTTTCATGATATAAAACATATTGTTGAACCATACCTTGATGACATCCCTGCTCATTCACAGTGATGGGAGGACCACCCTGGTCATCTTAGAGACATTTTTTTGAGATGGTGTCATTGTAACATACTGCTCAATCCTCATAAATGTATTTTCTGCGTTGATATGGGATGCCTGTTAGGTTTTGTGGTTTCTAAGGATGGCATCTGGATAGATCCATTGAAAATTGCCACTATCTTAGCTCTACTAGCCCCAACCAACCTTCTAGAACTACAAAGTTTGCAAGGGAAGGCAAACTTTCTCCGCCGTTTCATGTGCAATTTTGTAGAGAAAACACATGGTTATATGCGTCTCCTTAAGAAGGACACTCCGTTCTATTGGGATGACCAAGCCCAATGAGCCTTTGATAATATCAAACACACTCTGACTCATTCACCCGTGATACACCCCCTAGATTATTCAAAAGATTTTCTCTTATATATTGTTTCCTTCACTACTACCATCGCTATGATTTTGGTGCGAGAAAATCCCAACGGTCAGGAGAACGCGATCTGCTACACTAGTAATAATCTTATGGATTCTGAAACCCAATATTCACACGTGGAGAAATTAGCATTGGCCACGATCATTGCTGTTCAAAAATTTCATCACTACATTTTGCTTCGTACAACCACCGTATTGGCAGACCAGAACCTTATGTATTACATCTTGACTCGTCAGGTGCTTGGGGGCAAGTACTCCCAATGGATAGTCATACTACAAGAGTTTGATCTGGAATTTTCCAAAGCCACATCAAAGAAATCCTTGGTCTTTGTCAAGCGCATGTGTGATTTTCCCTGTGCTTCGACGGAATATGAGCCCAATGATTCATTTTCGGATGAATTCCTGTTCCTGATAAGCACTACTGACCCATGGTATGGATATTTTCTCATTGATCTCGAAATGCAAATATTTCAGCCAAATCTATCCCATGATGATCACCGCCGTATCCGTCACCACACAAAATACTACCTCATCTTGAATGAAACTTTGTATAGACGAGGTATCGATTCCATACTTCGGTGATGCCTTACCCACAAGGAAGCTGAACAAGTATTGAATGATTTCCACTTTGGAGCATGTGGTGGTCATTTATCTGGGATGGCTACAACTCAGAAAATCCTTCACGCTGGCTATTTTTGGCCTTCAATCTTTAAAGATTGTCACGAGGCTATTAAGAAATGCCCACCCTGTCAACATTTTTATCTGAAAAAGTTCACTCATCCTGCTCCGCTACACCCTGTCATTGCCATTATCCCTTTTTCCAAATGGGGGATTGATTATATGCATTGTAAGGTTACCTCAGCCGGGGGGCATGGTTACATCATTGTAGCCGTTGACTATTTTACAAAGTGGGCTGAGGCCATGCCTACATATGCAGAGGACGGTAAGACTACCACTCTCTTCCTGTTCAATCATGTGATAGCGAGATTCAGAGTCCCGCAGTCCATAGTTACTGATCATGGATCACATTTCTGTAATCAAATGATGGAGGAACTAAGTGCCAAGCTAGGTTTTCGTCATGAAAACTCTACGCCCTATTATCCGCAAGCTAATGGTCAGGTCGAGGCCATTAACAAAGTTTTGAAAACGATGCTTCCTTAGATGGTTGGAGTCCACAAATCCAACTGACACCATATCCTTTTCTCCGCTCTTTGGGATTATAGGACTTCGATGAAAACAACTACTGGTTTCACACCTTTCCAACTTGTCTATAGACTTGAAGCTGTCTTTCCAATTCAATGTCAGATTCCATCCTTGAAACTTGCCGTTGAAATTCTCCCACACACTTCTATAGAGGAAGAGAGATTTTTATACTTGAACAACCTTGACGAAACTAGAAGGGATGCTGCCTTGGCTAATGAGGCACACAAGAAATGCGTCAAGGTGCACTATGAAAAGTCTGTCCAACTCCATGCCTTTAACGATGGTGACCTAGTTTTGACTTAGGATCAGAGATATGACAAATTAGGGAAGGGAAAGTTCGAATCCATGTGGTATGGTCCTTTCATTATTTCCAAAGTTTTAGAGAAAAGGGCCTATGAGCTCGTGGACTATGATGGAATCCCCTTAGGACAACCTCGCAATGGGTTGTACCTAAAGAGGTACTATGCCTAGATCTCTTTTGGATAGTTTCTTGTATATATGTATATTACTTGAATTTCAGTGTGCTTAATTATTTTCTATATGGTTTTGAGTTTACTGTCTGCATATTTATACCATGTTTTGGTCATGCAGAGAAGATGGCTTTCTACGGCTTCACTGATGGTGCTTTCTGCCACACCTTGAATCTTGCCTCAGCTGCTTGGGTTCTCTATTCCCCAGCTTACAATTTGGTTAGTTCAGGAGCGATTTGTATTGGTCCCGCTACCAATAATATCACTGAGTATCGAGCAGTCATAGGTCTTCTGACTGAAGCTGTCTCCCAAGATGTTCGCAACTTGGTAGTCTTGATGGAATCACAACTTGTGTTTTGTCATCTAAACCATGTCTATACCATTAGGAATCTTGTGCTTCTCCATCTCATTCAGAGAGTACATTTTTTAGAAAGGTCATTTGAAACTATCACCTATAGGCATATCCCTAGGGAACATAATGTAGTTGCTGACTCATTGGCTAATTACATCCTAGATTGGCATATTTCCCATTGATGACATGAAAATCAAACATGGTTCATTGTAAATAAACTATAAAAGACACATAAAAATCATGTAAAATACATTCACCTTTTGAGATGTATAAACACCAAGTAGAAGTTTGTATATATATATATGAACATGTTTTACAAAAAATAGGTCACGAGACCTCATCTGAAGCACGTAGGATTTCAGGTAAAAAATCACCATACAAAAGTCCTAAATCTATCAGCTTTCAGTGGATACATCACGAAATCATCATCTAATGATGCTCGTGGTGGCACATCATTGCCCGGGCTACTCTACGTAGAAGTTTGTTAAAACAACCCGGTACTCCCGCTGTAGGCCTCTGATACCTCAGTGGGAGGTCATCGATTGAGGTGTCCGGGATGTCTAGAGTCAACCTATCCATGTTCTCCTCTAACTCCCCTATGAAATCATCACCCTGTGGTAAAAAACGAGCTCTGGCTCACCTGTCCAGTGGGGAGGCTCCTTCAAGTCGTGCTGCTTCGATGTCTGCACGAAAAAATTCAAGTCTCGTTACTAAACATAAAAAATATAAAACATCAAAACATAAAAACACTATTTCCATTCTTAGGGTCTTTTGTTTCTTACTGATATCACCCCATTGTCCACCAGGTGGGAGCGGTAGGTCAGGGTCACCACTAAAGTTAGTGCCTACATATGCATAGTCCTCCACCATGAGGAGCTGATCTCTACCATCGAAAGAACAGGTCACCGAACTTTACCTTTCCTCTACGCGCTCTAGTACGGGCCATAATCTAGAACCACCTCTACATGCGAGGGTCATGTGCCCTCAACTCTATAAAGACCACCTGGGGTCTCATTTGTGGAACCGCTCAAAAAAGAAGCAAGCTAGAATGGAACAAAAACCAAATTGCTTCAGCTCCCTCTGCCGACACTTGGTCAGCTGATCCTTGAAGATCATAAGTTGAGATTCCACCCAGTTGAAGACTGTAGTCGCCATGGCCTCTATGGCAAAGAGAATTTGTGCTCTAGACACCTAGTGTACCCCTTGGCTTCCTGCCACTCTTTGCATGGTAAACAACATGGTTTGTAGAGGGACATCTACCACTACTTTTATGGGGATTTTTTTCCCCGATGTACTGGTCCCAGGAATGTAGTGACAGTCTATCAACTCCTGAGTAGTAATGTACCCCCCATGGGAACCAGTCAAAGAGATGGGTGCACCCCGTCTCGAAAGGCTAGTTACGAAGTAGATGTCCTCTACTTCAACTGTCAATATGTGAGCACCAACCTTGAAATATTATTGCTCCAAATTCCACATCTAGAGTATATGATCTAGTATTCACTCATGCGATACCATACTGGGGGTGCGGAAGAGCTTTAAGAGTCCGCAGTCTCTCAACGTGGCTATGCAACCCGTATTTCGTTCGACAAAGGCATCGTCGTTTTCATGTTGCCTATCTTTCCATATGACCATTTTTTATCAATAAGAACCTGTCAAAAACCATCACAAGACTAATTAGAAGCATTCCCAATCATTCAAATCAACAAAAATGAGCTAATTTTGCTTATGCATACATTTATATTTATCCACGGTTGGCACTGCCCAAAAACACCACCAAAAATAAAAATTGAAGGCATGAAATGAAAGAGTAGGGTCTAGGCTATTACCTGGAACTAACGGTGCATGAATCTGACGGTGGATGCTCCTGATATCAATGATTGAAAATATGGCCAAGAAAATGCTCCAAAGGCTCTCCACTATGGGTAAATGGTAAAATGTTTTGATTTTTTACTATTTACATGACTTTTATATACATTTTAGGGTTTGAAATGCTATAGTTTTGTTTTAAAATCATTTATTACTTAAAATATATCAATCGTAATCCTTTAATGTCAGTTATTGTAACATTTAACACTTGTTTTTCGAGTTGTTGCAGGATAGAAGAGCGGTAGTAGTAAAGTTTTGGGAGTTCATTTTTGACTTTTTCATACTACCATAAAATGAAAAAAGTATTTTGAGCGTTTATTACAACACTTTGATCACGCTCTCGAAACTTAGCATCAAAGGTCCGAGTCCATTTTTGATTCTTTTCAGGCTCATAAAATTTCTCATCGTGAAAAGAGACCTAGTGGAGTCTTCCTTAAACTCTTTTCAGGCTCCTTAAATACGAAAAGATTGTCGAGTGATCTTGTCTTCTTCACGCTCGTTAAGGAATTTGAAGAGTCGTTCATCTAACGGTAGTGTTAACACCTCTTATATTGAACAATTGAAGAAGAAATGTGGTCGAGAAATGATAAAGGGATACATAAAAATTGGCAAATCTTGGTAATCTTGAGTCCCTTATTAAAAATGCGTATTTTGGTTAATTCATTGCAAAATTCAAAGGTATAGATTTATGAGTATGAAAATATACGGTCGACAATTGATCCACTGGGGGAAAGTTGCACAAGGGAGAAGTTTTGACGGAGAGGAAAAAGTGGTTAACGAGGCGGAAAGATGAACGACTAAGAAATAAAGTGAATAAAATCTACGATTATGAGGCAGTCCGCAATGTTAAGATGCACACTTGAAAAATGAGAAATGCTGGCGAAGTACGTATAATAGATTTTAATCCAATGGTTCAGACAAAAGATGAAATATTATCAACAGTCATTATCTATTCTAGAGTGCGAAGTTGTGAGATAATTAAAAAGGATGAGTGGTAGCTGAATTTAAACCTCTTTCCACGTGGTGAATTTTGGTGAGTTCCACTGAGGAAAGTAGTAAGAGGAAAACAACTTGGTAAGGGCCTCAGAATAATTCGTTGTATAAAAAGTGAAGTTGACCTTAGGTAAATTCATTTCAATTGCACACTGTGGGTGAAAGATAAGTGGACAGTGCACCATTTTTTCCAAAGTCAACTTCTACATATTCACAGTGACCAGGTAAGCCTTGAAACACTGAGACTTTGATTAAAGACTTGTCTCCATTGCTTATTATGGAGAAAGAACAAGGTTTAGGAGTATTATGCAGAGTTTTGGATGAGAGAGAAGAGGTTGTTGTTGATAGGGAAAGGAATGTATGTGACCCTATTCTGTCAGTTTGTAGTGTATCGGTTTCAAACAAGCCTTTGAATACTACTCACAATGCTTTGAATTTTTTAAACTCTTTAACATATCCGAATTTGCAGGACATTGGGATTAAGGACAGAGTAGCAATTGTATTGTGGGAAAATAAGTTTATAAATAAACATCAACTCATGAAAGTGGTGTAGGATAAGGTGAATACAATGTCTTCTTAGATAAAGGATTTCAAGCTTGCTTTTAAATATCTATTTGATGATGGTCTCCCATCTTTTTGGGATGACAAAGGAAGGTTATTTTCATAGGAGCAATATCACAGTTTATTGGTATAGAATTGCATGGACCACTCTAAATTTGAAGATTTAGTCAAAGGGTTAACAGGAAAGATCATTGTGGAAAAATTGACAGAGGACTTTGAGATATTGGATACGTTTTTAATTATTAGGAAAGGATTTCCTGCCGTGTCTTATGAAGCTTATGCGGATTTGGAGGTGTCAATTAGAGAGATGATAGAATACAACACCCCAAATGTGGAACAATGGAAGATCATGGAGAAATTTGGAAAGACCAAGTACATACTTCATTCATGAAGACATGTGTTGCAGTTCATGAAGCTGTTTGTTTGAGATACCTTGCAGTTACTAAGTTTGCTATAATCGAGCAATCTGTTGTTTGAATCAAAGCATGTAATTATTATTCCTAGTTATTAGGGATATGGTTACAAAAAGTTTGATTAACAGATTAATTGGTTATTGATCTTCTTAGGAAGGAACTATTTTTGTATATATTTGAATTTATTTGATGTATTGTGGGTTGGAACCCATAAGCTTGGACCGATTTTATTGAGAACTTATGATTTTTGAATGAAACTACAGAGCTGAATACAAGTTGATCATCAAAGATTCCTGTGTCGTTTATGTTACAGTCTGTGCCTTCTTTCCATGTGATTGTTTTCTAAGTGTTTACATTCCATTATGTTTTCTTTCATATCTAAACGTAGTGTTTAACAGTTTCAGAATTCACACATGTTATGCTCTGGCTATTGTTTCATATATTCACAAATATTTCCTCGAAAGTTGATATGGAATTCATCTTGTGATGCTCTATATTGATGAACTGTTCATGTTTCTCTCCTATCACCTGAAAATCAATGAGTGACTGTAACTGAATGATTATCTTTCCTTTGTTGGAATTCTGTGTATGAAGCTTTGTATTATCTTTATCTGTTTTGACTCTATTTCCCAATGGTTATATGTATTGTTTCAACCATCTGCATAACTTAAATTATTGATTCCAATATCTGGCCTTGTTAAATTTATATCTGAGAGATCCCTCTCCAGAAAGAAAATCCAGTTTCTTTATAAAGTGGTTTTTGCTATTATCTCAAGATTACCTTTCACAACCTTGGGTATATTTTGAGTGCTAACAAATTGGTGCCGTTGCCGGGGAACGAAGGTTCAAATATTCCCTGGGTATGAATGACATAGTTTCAGATTTAATTGTTGATGGTGTACAACAGTTAGATATTAGCAAGGTTGTGCATCTTTCACCTGGCGACTCCATCTTCGAAGAATCCAGTTTTAAGAATTCCTATGGCGACTCCACTGTCAAAAGATTGCAAAGTTTGAAGAGTTGATTCAGTTTATCCATTTATCGAGATGAGTTCTTTGTCTGCAAGGTATGCTCCTATGAATCATGCTCACATTCCTGGTTTTCCAAATCGAATACCTAAAGTAGATTGGCAAACGTGTCTTCCAAAGTTTAAAGATCAAAAGAATGATGATGCTGCCCTTCATTTGGTTAGATTTCATATGCATATACATAAGATGGGAGTTAAATTGCATGAGGATTCTTTAATGAAAATGTTCATGGCTACTTTAGTAGGAGATGCAAGGTCATGGTATGAAGGGTTAGCATTAGAAAGTTTGTTTTCCCTTACTGATTTTCATACAGTATTTCATGAACATTACAAAAACCAATACCCCTCCTTGTTGCTGGTTCAAGATTGTTGTACGCATGTTAAAGGTTTCATTGGAGATTTGGAAAACATGTATAGTGATGATGAGTTAGTGGATGAAGAGATTTTAGAAATTTTATATGAGAACCCATTTTAGAAAAAAGAAATACAAATTAGCTGTCTTCACAATCAAGAAAAATATCTGCAATTAATAATTTCTTCCTCGACTGAAAAATACATGAGCCAAAAATCTGATTCAACAAGCTACATTTCTTTTCCTGAAGTAGATGATAATTTGCAGTAGTCTTGTCAATATTTGTGTGACCAAGAAGGAATTTGGGATGGTCAATCAAACCCTTCTTCATATTATTCAACTTCTGAATTTTTGTTTCAAGATGAGGCTGCTTATTCCCAATCAGAAAATTCCTTTTTGTAGCAACAATTTCCTCTAAGTTCTAATGCTTCTGTGGATGATTACATAAAGAATTCTCATTCTGCAAATTTTCAGTCTTACAGTCCCTCCACATATTTATTTTCTGAAAATGCAATTAAAGAGAAATCAGACCTTGGATTAGAATTGGAAAAAAGATATGAGCATGAAGATGATCGTCCTAGTGATGTGAAAGAAGAGGGTTATACTCTTGATGGTTTTTCTTATGACTGTGGTCAACTTGTTGAAATTTATGTTAGTGATGTTTTTAAAGAAAATTTTAGTCTACTTATATATAATGAAAAGGAAGAGCAATCATGCCATCAATATCAGTATGTGAAAGAAACAACAATGTGCAATAAACAAAGGGATCACAAAGAAGGAGATGAGGACTCTCAATGGAATGTTTCTTTAAATCTTTCCAATTCAGAAACATTTTGTCAAGAAGACATCTTTCTGCTTAATCTTGTTGAAGAAAAAAATGATATTCCTCTTGAGGTGCTTGAGAAGAATGGAGTTGTAAATTTAGAAATATTAAATCAAGTTGCTGATATATCATTTAAAAACAATCATGAGAATTCCTTTCAAAGCTCCTTTAAAGATCGATTTGATAGTATGCAAGAAGAGTTACTTTTTGGAAAGCCTTCTAATGGTAAGAAAATGACAGAGTATATTGAAGGTTGTCATGCTTTTTATGATCCAGTAGCAAAATACATGGATAAATTTTTCAAATGGGGTAGTTGGTTATGTGTTTGCAGCAAAGGACACATTTTTCATCATAACCTATTGCTATTTGGTTCTTATGTTCTAATTTCAATCAAGCACGAGGAAGAAATGGAATTATTGGAAAAATTGCTTGATTGGCTTCATTGGAAGTCAGAGTTTACTTCATTGGGCATTGGTGCTCAATAAAGTAGGGTAGGTAAATAGGTGTAAATAAGTTTGCATGCTGAGCATTTCTTTTAGCAGTTTCAAGTTTGATTTAAGTTACAGTTGGTTTTAGTCTTCAGAGAATGGGTGACAGTTTATAGGTTATAGGTTGACAGGAATTTGTTTGTAGCAGTGGTTCAGTTTATGGTTTAGATTAGAACATGTTGAATATTTCAGAGAAAGATTGAGAGCGACCCAATGGATTTGACACTTGGTATACGGGGTTCTTTGCTACCTCGCAGGGAGGATAGCATCCCCAGTTGGAGCCAGTTGTTAACACCTCTTATGTTGAACAATTGAAGAAGAAATGTGGTCATGAAATGATAAAGGGATACATAAAAATTGGCAAATCTTGGTAATCTTGAGTCCCTTATTAAAAATGTGCATTTTGGTTAATTCATTGCAAAATTCAAAGGTATATATTTATGAGTATGAAAATCTATGGTCGACAATTGATCCACTGGGGGAAATTTGCGCAAGGGAGAAGTTTTGACGGAGAGGTGGAAAGATCAACAACTAAGAAATAAAGTGAATAAAATATACGATTATGAGGCAGTCCACAATGTGAAGATGCATGCTTGAAAAAATGTGAAATGTTGGTGGAGTACATATAATAGATTTTAATCCAACGGTTCAGACAAAAGATGAAATCTTATCAACGGTCATCATCTATTCCTGACTGTGAAGCTGTGAGATAATTAAAAAGGATGTGTGGCAACAGAATTTAAACCACTTTCCACATGGTGACTTTTGGTGAGTTCCACTAAGGAAAGCGGTAAGAGGAAAACAACTTGGTAAGGGCCCCGAAATAATTCACTGTATAAAAAGTGAAGTTGAACTTAGGTAAAGTCATTTCAATTGCACCCTGTGGGTGAAATATAAGTGGACAGTGCGCCATCTTTTCCAAAGTCAACTTCTACGTATTCACAGTGACCAGGTAAGCCTTGAAACACTGAGACTTTGATTAGAGACTTGTCTCCATTGTTTATTATGGAGAAATAACAGGGTTCAAGAGTATTATGCATAGTTTTGGATGAGAGAGAAGAGGTTGTTGTTGATAGGGAAAGGAATGTATGTGACCCTATTCTATTAGTTTGTAGTGTATCAGTTTCAAACAAGCCTTTGAATACTGCTCACAATGCTTTGAATTTCTTAAATTCTTTAACATATCAGAATTTGCAGGACATTGGGATTAAGGACAGAGTAGCAATTGTATTGTGGGAAAATAAGTTTATAAATAAACATCAACTCATGAAAGTGGTGCAGGATAAGACGAATACAATGTCTTCTCAGATAAAGGATTTCAGGCTTGCTTTTAAAGATCTATTTGATGATGGTCTCCCTTGTTTTTGGGATGACAAAGGAAGGTTATTTTCCCAGGAGCAATATCACAGTTTATTGGTACAGAATCGCATGGACCACTCCAAATTTGAATATTTAGTGAAAGGGTTAACAGGAAAGATCATTGTGGAAAAATTGACAGACGACTTTGAGATATTAGATAAGTTTTTAATTATTAGGAAAGGATTTCTTGCCGTGTCTTATGAAGCTTATGTGGATTTGGAGGTGTCAATTAGAGAGATTATAGAATACGACACCCCAAATGCGGAACGATGGAAGATCGTGGAGAAATTTGGAAAGACCAAGCACATACTTCATTCATGAATACAGGTGTTGCAGTTTGTGAAGCCATTTGTTCGAGATACCTTGCAGTTACTAAGTTTGCTATAATCGAGCAATCTATTGTTTGAATCAAAGCATGTAATTATTATTCCTAGTTATTAGGGATATGGTTACAACAACTTTGATCAACAGATTAATTGGTTATTGATCTTCTTCAGAAGAAACTATTTTTGTATATATTTGAATTTATTTGATGTATTGGGGGTTGGAACCCATAAGATTGGACTGATGTTATTGAGAACTTATGATTTTTGAATGAAATTACAGAGATGAATGCGAGTTGATCATCAAATATTCCTATGTCATTTATGTTACAGTATGTGCCTTCCTTCCCATGTGATTGTTTTCTAAGTGTTTACCTTCCATTCCGTTTTCTTTCATATCTGAACATAGTGTTTAATAGTTTCAGAGTTTTATGCTTTGGCTATTGTTTTAGATATTCACAAATATTTCCTCTAAATTTGATATGGAATTCATCTTGTGATGCTCTATATTGATGGTCTATTCATGTTTTTCTCCTATCGCTTGAAAATCAATGAATGACTGTAACTGAATGATTATCTTGCCTTTGTTGGAATTCTGTGTATGAAGCTTTGTATTATCTTTATCTATTTTGACTCCATTTCCCAATGGTTATATGTATTGTTTCAACCATCTGCATAACTTAAATTATTGATTCCAATATCTAACCTTGTTAAATTTATATCTGAGAGATCTCTCTCTAGAAAGAAAAGCCAGTTTCTTTCTAAAGTGGTTTTTGCTATTACCTTAAGATTACCTTTCACAACCTTGGGTATATTTTGAGTGCTAATAGGTAGGTTATCACATTTTCGGTTCAGGTGAACTATATTAAGAAAAAGGACCCTATGGAGTCTTCTTCCCTGGTCGTTTAGACTCTCTAAACATGAACGATACCAAGTTTTCTTTCATTGGACTCGTTAAATTAAACATTGAGAGACCCTCTTTTGGGAATGAACTCCTCCTCTCTCAGGTTCGTAAAACATATGATTTTGGACTTATCTTCAGATGAGCTATAACGAGTGTTTTTTACCCTCTTTGAACTCATAAAACTAAAAAAAGGCATTCATCAACCATGATGGGGAAATGGGAAGGGAATCATTTTGCAAATAAATGGCAGTAGTTTGTCGTTACCTTTGAACATGGCACTTGTCTGCATATCATTTCAGTCAATTGGGTATTCAGCTAATCTTCGTGATGATCCACTTTCATGAGTCATGTCACTCCTTTGAGTCTTTCAAAATAATGCATTGTCTTCCATCACACTGTGTGTTTGTCTGATCTAGTCATGCTGCCAAGTATTTTGTAGTGCTGCCCGATGTTCAAATGGAAGTTGAAGAAGTTGCACCTTTGTAGTCAAAACAGTCTCTATGTCAGTACTTTTCAGTCAATTTACGGTTACCTTATTCACATCATTTAATAACTATTTTCTAAGTTTCGTGTCATTGATGTGGGACTCATCATGGCCCTCCTTCGACGAGACTATTCCCGTCGACATTAGCTCATCATCCGAGGAATAGTGTTTCGACTATTCCTGTCGACATTAGCTCATCATCCGAGAAATAGTCTTAGAAACAAAATTTAGTACCTTGAGATCTGTATGCCTTAATGACAGATTCTCTCATTCTCGACATAGGTTCACATCATTGAACTTGATCGATAGAATTGACTGGGTGTTTGACATCAAAACATATATTCACACTCAGTAGATTGTACTAGGGTACCTTGGGAATCATTTACATCAATGGTGATCTCCCTCGCACTTGTTAACAGTTCACACCATTGGCCGGTAATCAAGTGGTTTCTACCATGTTCGACTTCAGATCATTGTAATCACATGGATAGAATCATACTTTGTGGAAGATGAGACGAAGACCCTGGGTATTTGTTTAGTGCTCATTGCTTTCCCTAGGTTGCGATGGAGTTTTGTATATCTAGCATGGATCCACATTTGTATGGTTGTGGATATGCTCAAATTTACGTCTGTATGACATAGGTCTACATTGTATGTCCGATAGATATGTCCAAGTTTGAGTCCTCTATCACATGGATCTATGCTGTATTCTAGTAGCCATGCTTGTTTATTCATCTCATGGATCTGCCTTGTATTGATCTGCAGCCATGAGTTGGTTACAATTGTCTATGAGTCAAAAGTATTGATGTAATACAAATGCCTATTGGATGACATTATCCGACCGAGCTGACACTTTCACCTCGAAGCGACAACTTGTTCTCTCAAATATCTCACTTATCGTATCCCTCTAAGTCTCATGCTTTAGGGGGCATTCTGTTATACCTAAATCCTATCACCATCATGTGATGAGATCCTTAACTTCCATGTTTGCCCTTAATCCCAACACTTGGAGTGGAAACTTGGTCTGTTTGTCAATTCTAATTGAAAAAACCTAGCACCGCGCTTACCCTATGGCTGATGAGTGGTACCTTGCTCAGCATCGCATGTATCCTGTTATAGAGAAGCAGTGCCACCACCTATAGTCTTTGTTCTTAAATCGGTTCTCATCAAAACCGCTATGTGACAAGGGAACAAAAGCGGTACCCTGGGTAAAATGGGAAAAAGAGAAGTTTCTTGAGGCTTCTAGATCATGAGTCTCATGTCCTCCCTTATCCCTATCATTTTGGGTTAGTTTGAGCTCTAGATCCCCCTTGGTAGGATCTTGGAGCCACCTCACCCATAATTCTCTCAACTATCCCTATCCATTGAGCCTTATAAATACAAGCTCATATCCATAGTTGAGGGGGAGAACTATAGAGGTATTGTTATGTTGTTGAATTGACTACCCAGTCCAAATCATTGGAGAGCATAGAGAGCAAAGTTGGAGCTTATGGGGATGAAGTGTTTGTTTCATGGAGGGGTTTGTCGACACTAAGGAAACGGTTGTAAGATTCTCCATACATTCTTAATGCAAAGCTGATTTTCGTCCCACATTTCTGTTGTTTTGATTTCACATATATATGTTGCTATATTCCTTAGTCACTAGCATGGATATGTAGATGATTTTCTGGTAGCTTTGATGTGCTTGTATGCTTGATATGTTTGCAAGTATACAGGTTCATAATTGAAGCAGTATTCTAGGTGTCTCCAGCATTCAGGGAAGTTCTTCATCCTTTGTCATTCACTCAGTTGTTCTAGATTTGAACCATTCAGACCAGAGGAACAACTTCTATCCATAGAAGGTGCAATATTCCTGATAACAAATTTACATGAATTGTTTACATTATTGAATCTACCGATAGGAACATTAGGGCATGACATGACTCAATTACATTACAGATACTTCCTGGAATAAACATCGGGGTAAAATACATAAAATATACAAGTGAATACAATCTAAAGTTACAAATACATCAACACTCCCTCTTAACTAGGAAGGTCTTCTCTCAACACAATTTATCAGCACAGGTCTTCTTCTCTGTATCATCTAGATCATCATCAAGTTATCTTTATCTTCAAGTCATATTCATTACTGGATCTGGATCATCACCGATGGATCGTCATCACTGGATCTGGATCATCATTGGATCTAGATCATCACTACTGGATCATCATCACTGGATCTGTATCATCACTCGATCTGGATCATCACTAGGTCATGATCTATATCATCACTGGTGCTATCTCTCGATTCTTCTCATCATAGGAAGTTCTACAGAGCCAGCCCTTTTTCATGCTAGTTGTAGGCCTAGCCTCCATGTAGTTCTTCTTCAGTGCTTATATCCAACCTAAGCCAGAATGGCCCGCCCAGTACTTACATCTGACCCTGGGAGGAACAAATCCAACAACCATGTCAAAAAGACACACGCAGCACTCACATCTAACCATGGGAGGAACACATTCAAGAACCATGTTAGAAAGGACCAGCACTCACATATGACTATGGGAGGAACACATCCAAGAACCATATCGAAAAGGATCAGCACTCACATCCGACCATGGAGGAACACATCTAAGAACCATATCGGAAAGGCTCAACACTTATATTTGACCATGGGAGGAACAAATCCAAGAACCATGTCAGAAAGGATCAGTACTTATATCTGAACATGGGAGGAAAACATCCAAGAACCATGTCAGGAAGGCTCAACACTTGTATCTAGCCATGTGGAAAATACATCCCGCATCCATGCTAGAAGGGCTCATCACTTATATCTAGCCATCTGGGGAACACATCCCACATCCATGCTAGAAGGGCTCATCACTTACATCTGATCATGTGGGAACACATCCCACAGTCACATCAGAATGGCTCTGCAGTTACATCTGATCATGTGGGAACACATCCTAGAGTCACATCAGAATGGCTCTGCACTGACATCTGATCATGTGGGAACACATCCCACAGTCACATTAGAATGGCTCTACACTTACATCTGATCATGTGGGAACACATCCCACAGTCACATCAGAATGTATCTCGGACTCATCACCTCCCCTCAGAGGAAACCTCGATCCGGAGAACACCAAGCTTCTCCCTAAAGTACTCAAAATTCACTTGTGCTAATGGCTTGGTCAACACATCAGCTATCCGTTTGTCCATTACAACATACTAGAGCTTCACTGCTCCTCTCTACACCATATCCCTAATATAGTGATATTTGATCTCGATATGCTTCGACTTGTCATGGACCACCAGGTTCTCAGACAACTTCACACAACTCCGATTATCGCAATATATACAAGTAGCATCCAACTGGAGATCAAATAAATCAGACAGTAGCTTCCCCATCCATACTACCTCACAAATAGCTGAACAAGCTGCGACATACTCTGCTTCAGCTGTACTCAGTGCTACACAAGACTGTTTCCTTCTAAACCAAGAGATCACACTTGATCCCATACTGAAGCAACACCCTAAAGTGTTCTTTCTATCGATGGCAGGTACCTCAGAATATGCTTTGCAGCAATCAAGTGAACATGTCTAGGATTTGTCATGAACTGACTCAATGTGTTCACAACAAAGCAAATATTTGGTCTTGTATTTGTCAGGTACATCAAGGAACCAATCATCTGACGATACATCATAGCATCAACCGCTTTTGATGAAGCATCACTCAATAGCTTCAGGTTCGATGCCATAGGTGTGGTCATGGCCTTGCAATCCATCATCCCTGTCACATACCCCAACTTGCAAAACAATTTTATGTTTTTGAGGAACATTATGTTATATTTTATGTTAAAGTTTGTAATTAATGACTAAGTGGGGTCAAGGATAATTTAATGTATTGAAGAATATTTTATTAATAAATAAATGAAAGATGAGACAACAACTTAGGGAAGTTGTTAAATGAGTTTTTACTGGTCACTTGGTGGAGGAGGCTGGGTTAAGAGCAGATTGACATGTGGCAGCATCCTCAAACTACTTCTAGCTGTTGGAGGTGGCAACTTTCCTATTTTTGTGGTCATGATTCCCCAAGAAAGTGGAATAGGAGCAGGTGGCTCATTAAGTAAAAAATAACCCAAAATACCTAGGCATGCTAATAAAAATTCCCATTGAAGACAGCTGAAGCTGCTCATTTTATGGATTTATGATCATTATGAGTGAATGAAGTGCACATGTGAATTCGATGGAGGGGACTAGCTAAAGTAATTTTGAGGGGATAAGTGCCGAGGAACTGAACTAGTGCAGCTATTCTAAGTTGATTTCATACTGTTGTAACCAGAACTGAGTTATTGCTGAACACTCAGTGGAGTTGCAGAGGATTTCAAGACTACATCTCTCACCCAGTACTTCTACCAAGGGTACTAGGAGACAAGCTCAGGGGTCCTAAGAATTGCAGTCTAGTTCTTCTCTAGGAGTTGGTTGGGAGGAATAGCTTCCTTAAGCTGTTGTCACCTCATCTACACTTCTAGGTTTTGCTTAGTTCAGTTATTTAAATTAATCAATGTATTTGAAAAGTTTAAGAGTTTTTCATTAATATAGTATATTACTGTTTTATTTTTGTTAAGGATAAATAGGAGAATTATATATGCTGTGAAAATTAGTAACTAGCTAGATTAGGGTAAATTAGTAAAGAAATTTTTGAGTTAATTGATAGATAGGAAAAATTACCTAAACTGTATTTTTCCACACCTTTTTCAAGGAAGTACTCTAGTACAGTAGGTTTATTTATTTTTAAATAAGTAGATTCAATAAAATATGAATGCAGATGCAAATGATTACTATCTACAGGATTTTGTGTAAATTTATTTATAGTACTTCAACTATATTTGTGTTATTTACTGAAAGTATTTAAATAAACTAAATAAAGATAGAAGAACACGCCTAAATAATACACATTAGTATAAGTAATATTTTATACGGTAAAACTAGCAAAGTTACATATTATAAACCTAGTATGTAATCCTATATAGATAATATATGAACTATAAATTATCTAAACTAGGTTTAACTTAGTAAAACAATAAATTAGGTTAAATAATTACCTAGTTAGCTTACTTAGGTGAAAATGTAAACTAGGGTTACTAACACAACATTACTAGCTATGTAAATTTAAAGAAGATTTAAGGTTTATAAAAAGAATTGTTCTTTTATAACCAAATAAAATCATAAACTATAACTATAAAAAATCTAGCAGTAAAATCCAAAGTACAGAAGATAGATAATTGTGTTCACTAATATCATTTCTCTGTTCTATCTTCTGAATTCATTTGTCTACATTAATAATAATTCTTTTATCAAATAATTTCATTGCCATGTGCCCCAATTCATAATTTGTCTGGAAGAAAATGAGATTGAACTATTAATCCATCTAACCTAATTCCTCATAGGTATTTAATAATAAACACAATTAGCATAAAAATAATATATAAATATTAACCAAACAGAGATACTATTAATCCAGCTTTAAGTTGTAACATTTCTTATGAATATTAAAAATGAAACTGAGCAAACCGAGTTTCAGCTCACAGCCTTTACATTATCATTCAAAGCTTAAAAGATTGCATAAAAGTATGTATACAAAAAACATAGTTCACAAAAATGAAAACAACCATCTGTTTCGGCTACAAAATCCCTTTTCCAAAAACAAGAAGTGCTGTAAGAACAACCATTAAGTTTTTTTTTAAAAACCTAAACAAATCTGCATCTAACGACCCAATGGCCTAATAGTAAGAGTCACGGATTAAAGCTAGTTACAAACAATACTTTTATAAGTTAATCGTGGCCGAAAGGGCTCAAAACTATTTCCTTAAGTCTCGGCTGAGGAACCTCGAATTATTCCATTACAACCAACCACTAGGGCTTTAAAATAGAAATTAAAAGAACAAACAGAGAAATTAATAATCACAACTGAACCAACAACTACAACATACGGTAGTGCCATCATAATCCACCATACAACCCTTGCAAGAGTACCTTAGGTGAAATCGAGGCTTACCGGTTTGAATGCCTTCATGAAAGCTCTGTTGATGGAGTTTAACAGTATTTCGAGCCACCATGAAAGAGCCTGCAAAAACAAAATCAAAAGAAAATGAAGGTTAATACTTAATCCCACAAATAAAATAAAATTATACTTATACACAATAGTAAAATGAATTTTAGTTCTTACCAAAGACATGGCACAGCTGCTAGAAGTTGTAGTCTCACCCTAGCCTCCCTCGTGAACTTCATGAGTTGAAATGGAGCCCTATTGACATGAAAATGTAGTATACAGTATTGAAAGGTGAAGTCTTAGGCCGCGATGAGGTAAAGAACCAACCCTCGTGGAGGAAATGGACAGTAAACCAGAACTCAACTCACACAGTAAACAACCCCATCACACTCTTTACACTCACAAAGTTTAAAACAAAGGGGAAGAAAACCCAAACCACAATACTCTTTACATAGTCAAAACAACCTCTCGATGGTAGTAAGCTTCTTACTCACCCTTCTACACCAGCTTGTTAAGGCTCACAAAGGCCTGCGTGCATTTGAATGGAGGTTTTGACATCAAGCCTGGTGTACATGAGCTCACAACTCGACCACTCCACTGCAGAGACAAACATAATATGATTTTAGGGTTACGACAGGCCTTTTACTTTGCCTCCAAGTCAACTAAACCCTAAGCTTCAACCACCAACCACGTGTCCACCAAAATAATTTGCAATTATGGGTATCAAGGTATAGTTTGAAAGTCTCGGTTTTTAACCTGCACAATCATTTGTCTTACAAGTAAAAAACCTTATGATATCATAGCATAGTATCAATATTATCCTCATTTGATTCTTGTTTCACTAATCAAAGAATTTGTGTTAGAGAAATGTTTATTTACACTAGGGTTATATGCATAGTTTTAATTGTCTATGTTCTCTTTATTGTTTAAAAATGATGTTACTTTTGATAATAGTAAGATACTAATGATGGAGGTGAACTAACCTTCCATAGGTATACATAACCATATAGATCTTTAAGATAGGTTTTATTCTAAGCTTAGTTTATAAGCTTCAAATTTATGCTTTTTCAACAAAAGCTCATATAAAATGAGATTTATAACACAAGAAAATCAAATGTAAATACTTGATTTAAGGAGAATCACTAACATAGAATGTTTAAAAGTTTAGAAAGAACTCAAACAAATATAAACAATACTTTATACCAAACACTGAAGATAGATATGTAGTTTTGGTTGCAAACATGTTTAACATATCTTCTAGTTTAGACTTCTTAGGCCATTATGTTTTGAATGGTAGAAGTAGAACTGTCCTTATTATACACCATTTCAAAATGAAACACAAGTCTATAACTGAAGAACACAAAGAGAATGTTTAATGGAACAAGTACTGTGTGGTAAACATAACTATACTAAACTTATGCTTTTACAATAGTGTTATTACAATCATTTATGCAGTTTGATAACATTAGAAATACCAACAATACCTTATATGGGGACAAGCTACAAAACAAACAATTTAACTAGCATTTTATCCTATGCTAGCTAAGTGTTATTCTCGATCCGGATTTTCTTACTGGTAAAAAAACTGCTTACCTATTTAGAACCTGTAAAAGAAGCATCACTTCACTACGTTAGATGTAATCTAAGTAAGCCCCAATCTCATCTAAGGCTCTTTCCTACTTGACAGAAAACAATAATAACACACTTAGCATCAGATTTAGATGTAGTTTCCTTTCCCACCCTTCTAAAACATAAATTGTCGAGTTTAACATCCCTAACATAGTACTTCAAGATAAAAAAATAAATTACATAGAACTAAAGAAATACAATGTTCATTCTAATTACTAATGTTGAGTAACTTCTAGCAGCTATTGGTTCATAGGCAGTGACATCCTTGAACATTTTATGTTACATGAAAAATTTTAAATTTTTATGAATTTTTGGGTTATTACAATCTCGAATCTCTTCAGGATCTCTACCGCATACTTCCCTTGTCCCAGGGAAATTCCATCTGCATTCTGCCACGCCTCCATGCCTAGAAAATAATGCATCATACCCAAGTCCTTCATTTCGAACTCGGTAGCAAGCTTCCTCTTTGTATTAGCAATCAACTCATCCATACCTGTTACAAACATATCATCTACATACAGTAGGAGTATCACTGGGTTCCCTTCTTCAACCTTGTAGTAAAGGTTGGAATCTACTTTACTCTTGGTAAAGCCCAAAGTGGATAGGAAGCTATCAATTCTACTGTACCATGTCCTGGGTGCCTGTTTCAAACTGTATAGGGATTTATTCAATTTATACACATGAGTTTCCTTGTCATGTGTCTCAAAAGTGAGTGGCTGCTCCACATATACTTCCTCTTCCACTACACCATTCAAGAAAGAATTCTTGACATCCATCTGGTATATATTCCATTTAATCACTGCAGCCAGAGCAAGTATTGATCTGATGGAAGTGTATCTAGCTACAGGTGTAAAAGTTTATTCATAATCTATTCCTTCTTTCTAGGAGAAGCCATGAGCCACAAATCTTGCTTTATATTTCTCTATGCTACCATCTGCAACATGCTTGATCTTGTAGGTCCATTTGGAAGTCACAATAGAATTCCCCTCTAGTCTAGGGACAACATCCCAGACATCATTCTTCATGATCAATTGGTACTCCTTGATCATAGCATCCTTCCATTCTTTCTTCTCTGCCGCTTCTTCATAGTTGGAAGGTTCTTTAACAATAATGTCACATAGCAGGGCCACATAACCAGAGCATGACCTAGTTCTCTTTCTTTCTTTGTGTGTTTCTTCTGGAGCCCCATATCTTTCTACACCTAGGATAGCCTCTCGTACCCATGAAAGTTTCCTCTTGTGAGAATTATTTTCTTGAGGTGGATCTATAGGTTCTTCTATTTCTTGATGTTCTTTTGGAATTGCTTCATTCATGGTGGTGTCATGAATTCTGGGTACTTCTGTTTCTTCATTTTCTTCAACAGGTCTCTTTCTGGATTTGTTGTAAGCTGAGTCTTCGTCAAGTGTTACGTCCCTGCTGATGTCAATATTCTTGAATCTGTGGAAGTATATTCTGTAAGTTTTCGAGCTTTCACTGTATCCCACAAATATACCCTTCTTTCTAGAAGGCTCTAACTTTGTCCTCTTTTCTTTTGGAATGTGTATGTATACTAGACAGCCGAATATTCTGAGATGGCTGACTTTTGGTTTCTTTCCGGAAAAGAATTCTTCAGGTGTCTTGTTCTTGAGTACTCTGTGTGGAGTATGGTTCTGTACATACACCACTGTTCTGGTAGCTTTTTCCCATAGATGCATGTGAAGATCTTGGTCATGAAGCATGGCCCTTGCAGCTTCCATGATCGTTCTATTCTTCCTTTCTGTAACCCCATTCTGCCGTGGATTATATGGAGTGGTTAATTCCCTCCTAATCCATGAATATTTGCATAACTCCTTGAATTCATTTGATGTGAATTCTTTGCCATTATCTGATCGAAATGTCTTGATCTTCTTTTCTATGTGGTTCTCAATCAAGGTTTTGAATTCCTTGAACTTGCTGAATACTTCATCTTTGCTCTTTAAGCAGTAATGAAAGAAACATAGTATACATACCCAATTAATGAACTAGATGACATCGGACCACATAGATCAGAGTGAATGATTTCCAAGATTCCTTTTGCCTTGCTCTCACTACTTGGAAATGTCTTCTTTGTGTTCTTTCCTTTTGCACATCCTTTGCATACTCCTTCATGCTTTTCTTGTATTTATGGAAGACCTTCAACAGATTTGCTTGGAAGTGGTAGTGACCTATAGTGCACATGTGCAAGCCTTCTATGCCAAAGTTCTTTTGGTTCTACTGAGTCATGACCCAAAGCTTGTTTTGGTTGGATTTTCAACTTGTAGAGACCTCCTTCTTGTTCCCCAATCACTACTACATCATCAATAGTATTTCCCTTTGGCCACATAAGAACTTGGACATCTACAAATGCAACCCTCATGCCTTTTTCATCCAATGCAGATATGGAGAGGAGGTTTTTCTTTAGTCCTAGTACAAACAAGAAATCCTTCATCTTCATAGACTTTCTAGAGTCTATCTTATAGGAGGATTCCCCACTACCTTTTATTGGATACTGGTAGTCATTTCCAAGTTTCATCTTGTGGGGTGATTCATGTTCTGATAGTTTCACAAAATATTCTTTGAATCACATCATATGTTTGGAAGCCCCACTATCTATAAGCCAATCATTTCTTCCATGTGTGATGTTTCCCGTGAGAGTGGAAATAAAAACATATTCTTCATCACTTGAAGAATAATCAATTTCTTGCTTGATTCTCTTTGTGGAAGGTTCATCATCTTCTGCAGCATGAGCATGATGTATTCTCTTGTTTCCCTTCTTCTTGTGAGAGCTATCTTTGTTTCTAGGACAATCTATGCAAAGTGTCCTCGTTCATCACATGTATAGCATCTGCATTTAGATAAATCTCTTCTAGTGTTATCTTTCTGGTGGAAGTGCTTACCTTTGGGGTGATGAGATTTTCTTCTTCTTTTCTTGGAGTGTATTGTAAGAGCTTGATCTTCACTTCCAATCTTTTCTTCTTGAGCTACTATCCGAGATTCTTCTTGTGAGCATTCCTCCCACAACCTACTGAATTTGACTAGCTTCTTTCTGGCATAGATCCCTTGAATAAAGGAGTCCCATGATCTAGGGAGCCATTCAAGGTGGTCATCACAATTTCTGCATTCTCCACTTCTTCATCTACTACTTCAAGCTGTTCCTTGATATGAGAGACTCTTGTAAAGTAAGACTGGATGGTTTTTGCATTCTGGATCTTTACCTTCTTCAATTGGTTTCTCAGAGTCATCTTCCGATTTATGTTCTTCCCTTCAAACAGTTTGGTCAGGGAATCAAACATAGCCTTAGGTGTCTTTAGGGAGGACACCTGTGGTATGAGGTGATCCTTGATTGAATCAACAATAATCCTCTTATCCATGACCAATTTATTCTTATGTAAGGACTTAGCCTCATCTCCCTCTAGAACTAGAACCTCTTCATTGATGTAAGAGTCCAACTCATTTTGTTCCAGGACTAGGGAGATCCTATAATTCCAGGCTTGGAATTTATCAACTCCCTCAAGGTTTTTATCAAGATTGGTATGATGAGACATATTAACTGAGAACCTTAAATGGAAATACAAATTATTTAGATCTTACCAAGTTAAGATGTCAGAATTGGATTTGGAGCTGTATTTCTGCAGAGCTGGTTCAAGAGCAGATTAAGGTTTGACTTTCCTAGAGTTTTGCCCAACCAAAAAATTTGATCTTGATCTCTAAACTTCGATTTTGAGGAGGAGATCAATCTAGTCCTGGGCTCACTCAAAATTTCACTTCTATGGAAAGCCCTAATTTCTGGCAGTAGTGTTGGGTCAAAAACTAAAAATACTCAGAATTAGATTCTGCTTCGACAGAAAGATGTGCCCTAGAGAGGAGAGTCAACCCAACCTTCTTTTGCTGAAAATATGTGGAGAGAGATCTAAAAAGTAGGAAGTCCTAGTTTTCGCAGCTGCACAGTGTCTTCTTCTCAGGTTAGCTCTGATACCATGTTAGATTTTTATCATTCAAGTTAGCATTAACTTAGGATATTTAACTAAGAGAACAACAAGCACAACAATGAAAAAAAAGAGACAATAGACACACAGATTTTCCTTGGGGAAACCATAAAGGAGAAAACCCCGCAACTTCCTTAGAGATAGAATAGGCACCAAAAGTAAAACCCAAAATAGTAAGATGATCTCTGGATAGCAGTAGTCTCTCTCTCTCTTTTCCCATCAATTTCTTCTCTCTTAGTTATGCGCTACAACTGAGTGTGAGTGAATGTGTGTGATAAATAGAGAGGCTCACTCTCTATTTATACTAATTCCCAACTTGACAATAAATCACTAGGGCTGAATTCTCAAAGAGAGTCTAATAACCCTAGGGCCCCACAACTATGGGGACTTTAACCCTTGATCAATAGGAAGTGTTACCCTCTATGACTTTACATGACTTGTTTACATTATTGAATCTCCTGATAGGCACATTGGGGCATGACATGACTCAATTACATTACATATACTTCCTGGAATAAACATCGGGGCACAATACATAAAATATACAAGTGAATACATTCCGAAGTTACAAATACATCAACACAGATTCTATATAATACCCATGAGTGGCAGATTTGATGTTGCTGGTGCAAGATACAATTGGATGATAGGATCTTCCTTGACTGGTTTCTCAAAACCTTAGCCCCCCATAGCCATTGATGTCACATCTGAGCGACCCCAAATCGAGGAGGAAGCCATCCTAAAGGCTCAACAGTTTGAATTGATCTATTCCTAGTCTGGGTACTTATATACCATCGTACCCGATGCTTCTCGAGACGACACCTATCGCTGTGATACGCTGTAATGTCCCCATTTTTAAATAATTGCATAGTAGGAAAATTCCATTACTCTACTAGTTCCTAGGTTGGATGGATACATTTGTAATTTTAGTAAGGGATCTAATAAATGATGTTCAGATATTAGAATGGGATAAATATTTAATAATTCAGCTTATTAAATAAATACAAGAGAAAATTGAAGTGGAAATTGTTAGAATAATCAACCCATAGTATTTACCCACTTAGACATTATTTCATTTATTTTGTCTTATTTGCCTAGTCCATGAGTCCCACCATGTGCAAGTTGCTAATTGCCTATCCATAGAGGTCAAACTTGCCATTATTGACTCATGTAGCGCTTTGGAAAGTCCCGGGAATCAAATCTACTTTATTCCTGGCCTCCTAGGCGCCCATCTACTTTTTCTGCTTTATGCCCTGCCTTTTCAGTGTTTTAAGGCACATAGGAAAGCAAGACTAGGTGAGGTGAATCAGCTTTGTTGCCTCTTCCTCCTCCACTCTTTCCTCCATGCAAAAGCATGTATGAGCTGCCATTGGACCACTCTTTAGCTTTCCCATGCACCCTTGCTAATTCATGGGGTCCTTGATATATTTGGGATCAGCTTTTTACACCTATGGGGGATTTGCCTATTTTGGGTAAGCCTGCTTTATGCTAGATTTGGATGCTTCCTTATGCATTCGATTTGCTCATGTATTCTATATATTCAGAAGCCTATGTTATTACAGGGTTGGCTATTGTACACTCAGTTAATATAATTTTGTGTTACAGCTCCATATTCAGTCTCCATTGTTGATAATTTTGCATGATCAATTGTTAATTGTTGTGGGTGAAATTAATCTACTGCAGGCCTGAATTTCTACATGGTATCAGAGCCATTGTAGGTTTTTACTCTCCTTCAAAAATTGTTTTGCAGGTTCGACATCAAGACTGGGAGCCTTCTACCGCAGCCGGGATAGATTTTCTAAAGCTATGGAGTCACAGAAAACTATCCTCACTCGCTTCAACTATTTTGAATGGAAAGCAGAGATGGAGATCTTGTTGAGAGCGAAAGGCCTCTACAGGGTGACTATGGCTACAGAAGCAGAGCCCAATGCTGCTGCAGAGAAGATCAAATGGCACAATCGGAGAGATGAGGCCTATGGCCTCCTATGTCTCAGTATTTCCCGAGACCTCCTTTTCCATCTCGATGGATTGAATTCACCGGATCAAGTATGGGAGAAGATGTCTGAGCTTTTTGGAAAGATAGATGAGATGAGGGGACATCAGATAAAAAATGAGCTGATTTCTCTGAGTCCCAACAACTTTGAATCCCTGCAGCTATATTTCTCCAAGTTCAAAGCACTAGTTTTGCAGCTGAAGCAGTGCGGTATCGAAAAGAAATATGATCAGCTCGTGTTGGCCATCCTCTCGAAGCTAGGACCTGACTACTCAGTATTTGTTTCAACCTTCTATGCCACAAAACTCACAGCTCGAACCTGGAAGATGCCTAGCCTCGCAGATTTCATGGAATCTCTCACACAGGAACAAGACAAGCTG
>LPNX010919526.1:433035-522594 GCA_001517045.1 Pseudotsuga menziesii
ACTAGACACATTGAGATTCACATGCACTACATCAGAGAGCTTATGCATGATGGCACCATTCATCTACTCTTCTGCTCATCTTCAGAACAAGTAGCTGACATCTTCACAAAATCATTTTGTGAGAAGACCTTCAGCAATCTCAAATCACTGCTGGGGATTGCTGATCATGCTGTCAAAGCATGAGTGGAGACAAGATTCTACAATTTTGTTTTACAGTTCCTTCAGTCCATGTTTAAGGGAGGATTTTCCCAAGTTGGTTTTGCCTCTTTCCTTGGTTGTATGGACATTGCAGTATGTAAAGGGTGACTAAGCCTTGTTGCTAGGCCCTATATTTTGATTTATTACTCATAAATTCAGGCTTAAGGGGGGGTGTTAGAATAATCAACCCATAGTATTTACCCACTTAGACATTATTTCATTTATTTTGTCTTATTTGCCTAGTCCATGAGTCCCACCATGTGCAAGTTGCTAAGCATGTATCCATAGAGGTCAAAATTGCCATTATTGACTCATGTAGTGCTTTGGAAAGTCCTGGGAATCAAATCTTCTTTATTCCTGGCCTCCTAGGTGCCCATCTGCTTTTTCTGCTTTATGCCCTGCCTTTTCAGTGTTTTAAGGCACATAGGAAAGCAAGACTAGGTGAGGTGAATCAGCTTTGTTGCCTCTTCCTCCTCCACTCTTTCCTCCATGAAAAAGCATGTATGAGCTGCCATTTGACCACTCTTTAGCTTGCCCATGTGCCCTTGCTAATTCGTGGGGTCCTTGATAGATTTGGGATCAGCTTTTTACACCTATGGGGGATTTGCCTATTTTGGGTAAGCCTGCTTTATGCTAGATTTGGATGCTTCCTTATGCATTCTATTTGCTCATGTATTCTATATATTCAGCAGCCTATGTTATTACAGGGTTGGCTATTGTACACTCAGTTAATATAATTTTGTGTTACAGCTCCATATTCAGTCTCCATTGTTGATAATTTTGCATGATCAATTGTTAATTGTTGTGGGTGAAATTAATCTACTGCAGGCCTGAATTTCTACAGAAATGGAGCATGGAGATACATGGAGACTATGAGGCCCACATAAGCTAGAAATTTGGTGCCACATGGAATCCTCCTCTTGCAATTTTGAATCCATGGGATGTATAAAGTTTCTTGGATGAGTTAGAAAACTAATACACTCAGCCATATGCATCATAGGTATAATTTGGGAGGAAATTTAACTTACATGGTAAAGGAACAAAAATTTTGGAGCTAGTGAGACACTTAGACTAGATTCCCTAGATCTATGAAAACAATGATGAAGATGCTATGACACCTATGAAAAAAATCAGATATGAAGGCTGACATATGACATATTTTACATGTCAGGTCAAAATATAGCATCCAAGAGACATCTCATGTGAGTTGAGGAATCTCAAGGGGCTCCAACTCAAATTTGGGAAGGTGGAAGGCTAGGAAAGGGAGGACACATGGAAAATCATGAGCACACACCTAAATTCGAATTGGATTGAGTTTTTGGATGGATTGGGAAACTTTAAAGTCTAAGTATTCTTATAAAATACAAGAATCAACCAACAAAATGGATTTTTATCATTTGTGAATTGTGAGAGCTACTGGATGACTAGTTTTCTTGCCTTAGGCAATTTTGAGGGTGAAAGATTCCCATCCAAGTTGGTGTTTGGAGAGTCCAATAAGTTATTTCATGGAGATTTAATGGAGTCTTATTTGCATGTGTAATCTACATGAAATCTTGTGGACTCTTCTATTGTATCACTTCCTCTCAACTATTTCCGATTTTCATGCCATATTCATGCTCATGGAGGGATTGCGCCTTGGGTGAGATCATGTACTTTTTTGGAGAGATATTCCTGATATATTTATGATTTTAATCAGTAAATACGCTATTTTATTGACTCTCAAAAATTTTCAATTCGAAATACCCAATATTTGTATGTCAAAATGACTTTTAATGAGCAAACAATGACCATTTCCACTCTATTTTCATATATGCCATGGTAATGCTGGTTATTTAGAATGGAGGAATGTCTATATGATAAATTTATTATTAATTTACTTTAATTAATGTTTATTTCAAGTTTCATGTTCATTAATTAAGAATTAGAATCCATTTTACTCATGTTTATTGCATTGGGAGAAGATTTGGTGCATTTTCCCCAAGGGTTGAAATTATGATTTGGGAGTTGTTTTGGAAAGAGTCATAAAAGAATGAATAAATTGAACCATGATTCATATGAAAATTTAAAATTTCTCTTACTCATCCCTTTCATATTTTCATAATTTCAAGTGACTTTGGGATCATATGAGAAGCCGTTGCTGACAATTACCTAAGGGGAATTGGAGCCCCAATTTTCTAGTAAAGACTCCTACTTTGAAAAGAACATTTAACAAGTTTGAAGAATTAATTATGGGGTAATAAAAAATACATGGAAATAATATTTAATTTATAATATCAGTAAAGTACCTTTTGTGAAAATTTGGGAGCATTTGGGTTAGTTTGGAGGTCTAGACATCAAAACTAGTTAAGGTCGAAATTGGGGAAAAGTGGAAAAATTGGTCATTTAATAAAATTTCAGAAAGGGACATTACAATGTCATTAGAGAATGATATTGGAACCTGATGTGGTATGATATTTATTAGGACATTAATTCAGGGACCACCAAAAGTGCTTTTGTTGAAGAGGGGAAAAAAAGGTAGGAGAAGAAGGTATTTTTTTTAGGAAACTATGACTAGGGATACTAATGGAACCACATATTATGGTGAGGAGAATATAAAATAATGGAACACATATTTGATTACATAACCAAGAACATGACCTAGCAACTTATGTAAGGAATCAAATTGATGGCTAGCCAACTTAGGGGTAAGCTAGGAGCAAGGGGCAGTAAAAGTTTCCATCATGGAGAAACAAATAAGACTATTCAATATGAAGAATTTTATGTTGGTTGAATGAATTTAGGAACAATAATTCAAATATGAATTGATTAAGGGACAATAAAAAATCCACAAGTTTGGAGGAGCATGAAAGGAGAAACAATCAGCCTAGGAGCATGAAAGGAGAAACAATCAACCTACTTGTGAAAAGAGCCTATATACACACCATTACAGAAAGAAACATAGAACATAGAGATCATATTTAAAAACGTTTTTGCAAGCCAAATTTCTATTAAACATGAAAATTAATAGCTTGTAGCAGTTGAAGAAGAAACAAGATAAACTTCCCCATCACCACTTGAGCTTCATGAAGTTGGTCCAAGCAAGAAGGAAGAAGATGAGGAGGTTCATTTGCAAGAGCCTCATTTTGTTGAAGGGTCCTTAAAAATGAATCAAATTAAGATCCAAGAGGCCCTTAGCATACTTCATGGCACTCAAGCATTTGTATAAAATTATTGTTGGAGAGCTACTTCATTGGAGGAGCCATCCTTCCTTGAAGACATGGATAATATTCAACGAGCAATGTGCAACATCAAAGGTGAATTCATGTCTTTTATTTTTTATAGAAAAAATGTCATTGAGCTTATTGAATGGTTACATGAATCATACTTGAAGAATAATTAAGTTATTCATAAGCTCACAGTTCAAAATGAGCAACTTGTTGAAAAGTTCCAAGACACTTGTTTTTCCTCGTATGTTTCAGATTGTCAAATGGTAGATTGTTTGGAGGATTCTCATGACATGGTGGTTCATGATAAATGTGGAAATTTGAATGTGCTTAATGTGTTTGAATATTAACTTGAATATATCCAAACAATTGATGTGGTGGAAGAGGAACTTGAATTGTCTCTTGATGAAGGTTATGCAATTTTTAAATAAGAGCATGATTCCTCTACATTGGAACCAATATATGACAAAGGTTTCACACTATTGAAGGAGGTGCATGATACTATATATATGGATACTTCCCATGATTAAAGTTCTGAAATTTTTGATCATTTGGGCGAGTTAGTTCATTTTCCTACTGTTCCTACAATTCCATTTTATGCAGCATTAGTCTCAATGAAGTATGGGAGAAAGGGTTCTTTTGTATGGTGCCACATGAGGAGTATTGAAATCCTAGATTTAATTTTTATGATGACATGGTTGGATAATAATATTATTCACATTTTCAGTAGAATCCTTTTTTGCTTTATGATGATGCACATCTACATGGATGCACCTATGATATGCATTTGAGTCACTTGAATACTCATGAATTTTCTTGCTCAACACTTGGTTCATTTGATGTTGGAGGAAATTCATCCAACACTGGGGTGAATAGATTTATGATTGGAGAACATTTTTGTTGCCAGCAACATTCATGGATGTATTGATGAGACTTCTTTGATCCACTTGAAGAGTTCATGTTTTATTTTCTCCTTATTTGGTTCAAATTTTGGTGGAGGTTCTTCATTCACTTGTTGGATGAAAGAACACATGGATGATTATATTGATGCACGTTATATACTGTTGGAGCAAAATTATGGGACATGGGATACTCACCTATGTCATTGGGGAAGATCTGATATAATACCTTGTGCTTGTCTGTATGGGCCACATGGTGATTTACTCACTTGGATGTACAAGCACTTTCATGATTCTTTGATGAGGTACCTTCTTGATGTACATTTGTATGATGTTTTTATGTAATTTCATGATCTATATTTTGTAATCATGATGTTTGGAAGGGTGAAATACCAGCAACGAGATCCTGGAATTGCTTTGTTTCATCTCACTTGGAGTAGCAGTTCGATTGTTGATTTGAGAAAGAAAACCAACCTTCAGTTGTTTGAGTTCATCTTTGCAGAGCAGTGTTCATGTTGCCTATGTGGAATAAATTTTGAGAGATGGATTCAATTTTCACATGCTTGGTGTTCATGGCATCTCATCATAGAAATTTCACACCATCCATGTATCAGGATCATATGGGACCCTGGGATCATTTTTGGTCTCATTGGTTTCAATTTTGGGGGCAACAAGCAACATTGGAGATTTATCTACCACTTGAGAAGATGATTGTAATTATAGCAGTGTAGCAAAAAACATGGTGGTTCTTCTCTGATATTTTAATGGAATCTTAATAAATTCAAATTTTGGTAACTCAATACCAAGTTCAAAGAATTATACCGAAGCAAAAAGGGGTGAAAATTCAAAAAATGTTTCCAAAATATGGAGGTAAAGATTATTTGCAGAAAACTGGTTTTTATGGATTTGATTAATCCTTTTGGTATTAGTGGTGATGTTACAGGATATATCAATATGAACAATTGACATATATTTACTTTTGGGAACACAAAATTGCAGTACATGAGTGCCACTACTAAAATTGTAGCGAAAGAAAATTAATGAGCAGAACCATAATAGAGCACTTGGTGCCAAGGAAGGAGTACAAAATGAGGATTACACTTCGGAATATTAAAGAATATTTCAGCATACAAATATTAAATTTCTTGAGGGCAATAAATATTGGGTGGGGAGGACTGTAATGTCCCCATTTTTAAATAACTGCATGGCAGGAAAATTCCATTAGCCTACTAGTTCCTAGGTTGTATGGATACATTTGGAATTTTAATAAGGGAGATAATAAATGTTGTTCAGAAATTAGAATGGGATAAATATTTAATGATGTATCTTATTAAATAAATACAAGATAAAATTGAAGTGGAAATGGATCATGGAGACACATGGAGACGATGAGGCCCACACAAGCTATAAATTTGGTACCACATGGCATCCTCCTCTTGCAATTTCGAATCCATGGGAAGTATAAAGGTTCTTGGATTATTTATAAGGATAATAAACTTTGAAATATGCATCATAGGTATAATTTTGGAGGAAATTAAACTTACATGGGAAAAGAAGAGTCATTTTGGATCTAGCGAGACACTTGGACTAGATTCCCTAGCTCTATGACAACAATGATGAAGATGCTATGACACCTATGACACAAATAAGATATGAAGGATTAAATATGACATATATGAAATTTCAAGTATAAATATAGCATCCAAGAGAGATATCATGTGATTTGAGGAAGCTCAATGGGCTCCAACTCAAATTTGGGAAGGTGGAAGGCTAGGAAAGGGAGGATACATGGCAAATCATGAGCACACACCCAAATTAAAATTGGATTGATTTTGTGGATGGATTGGGAAACTTAGAAGTCTAATTATATTTATAAAATACAGGAATCAACCAATAGAATTTTTTTTATCATTTGAGAAATTGTCATTTGTGAATTGTGAGAGGTAGTGGATGACTAGTTTTCTTGCCTTAGCCAATTTCGAAGGTGAAAGATTCCCATTCAAGTTGTTGTTTGGAGAGGAAAATCAGGTATTTCATGGATTTTTAATGGAGTATTATTTACATGTGTAATCTACAGGACATCTTGTTTACTCTTATATTGCAACACTTCCTCTCAACTATTTCTAGTTTTCATGCCATATTCATGCTCATGGAGGGATTGCACCTTGGGTGAGATAATGTACTCTTTTGGAGATATATTATTGATATATTTATTATTTTAATCAGTAAATATTATATATTATTCACTCTCATAAAGTTTCAAGTCAAAATACCCAACATTTGTATGTCAAAATGACTTTTAATGAGCAAACAAGGACCATTTCCACTCTATTTTGATATATTCCATGGTAATGCTTATTATTTTGAATGGAGGAATGTATCTCTGATAAATGTATGATTAATGGAATTTATTTAATGTGTATTTAAATTATCATGTTAATTAATTAATAATTGGAAGCCATTTACTCATGTTTATTGCATTGGGAGAAGATTTGGTGCATTTTCCCCAAGGGTTGAAATTGTGATTCGGGAGTTGTTTTGGAAAGAGTCATAACAGACTGAATAGACTGAAACATGATTCATATGAGAATTTAAAAATTTATTTTACTCATCCCCTGCATTTTTTCATAATTTTGAGTGACTTTGGGATCATTTGAGAAGCCATTGCCAGCAATTACCCAAGGGGAATTGGAGCCCTAATTTGCTAGTAAATACTCCTACTTTGAACATAACATTTAAAAAGTTTTTAGAAGTAATTGGGGGGGAATAAAACATCCCTGAAAATAATATTTAATTTATAATATCATTCAAGTACCTTCTATGAAAATTTTGGAGCATTTGGGTCAGTTTGGATGTCTAGACATCAAAACTAGTTAAGGTCAAAATTGGGGAAAAAGTGGAAAAAATGGTCATTTAATAAAATTTCAAAAAGGGAAATTATAGTGGTATCAAAGCATGATATTGGAACCTCATTTGGTATGATATTTATTATGAAAATAATTCATGGACCACAATTATATATTGAAACCAAAAGTGCTTTAGTTGAAGAGGAAAAAAATAAAGATAAAAAAAGGTAGGAGAAGAAGGTATTTTTTTTAGGAAACTATGACTAGGGATAAAAAGGGAACCTCATATGATGGTGAGTAGAATATAAAAATAATGAAACCTCTCTTTGATGACATAACCAATAACATGACCCAGCAACTTATGTAAGGATTCGAATTGATGGCTATCCAACTTAGGGGTAAGCTGGTAGCAGGGGGCAATAAAAGTTTCCATCATGGAGAGACACATAAGACTATTCATTCTGATTAATTTTATGATTGTTTGAATGAATTTAGGAACAATAATTAAAATATTAATTCATTAAGGGACAATCAACAATCCACAAGTTTGGAGGAGCATGAAATGAGAAAAAATCATCCTACTTGTGAAAAGAGCCTAGATACACCATTACATAAAGAAACAGAGAACATACAGATCAGATTTGAAAATGTTGCTGCAAGAAAATTTTCCGGTAAATATGAAAATTAATGCCTTGTATCAGTTCAAGAAGAAACAATATCAACTTCCCCATCACCACTTGAGCTTCATGAAGTTGGTCCAAGCAAGAAGGAAGAAGATGAGGAGGTTCATTTGCAAGAGCCTCATNATCCAAGAGGCCTTTAGCATACTCCATGACACTCAATAATTGGTATAAAATTCTTTTTGGAGATATAATTCCTTGGAGGATCCATCCTTCCTTGAATACATGGAGAAGATTCAAAGAGCAATGCGCAACATCAAAGGTAATTTCATGTATTTGATAGAAAAAATGTCATTGAGATTAGTGAATGGTTACATGAATCCTACTTGAATAATAATGAATTTATTCATAAGCTCACAATTAAAAATGAGTAACTTCTTGAAAAGTTCCAAGACACTTGTTTTTCCTCCTATGTTTCACATTGTCAAATGGTAGATTGTTTGGAGGATTCTCATGACATGGTGGATCATGATAAATGTGGAAATTCGAATGTGCTTGATGTGTTTGAAGATGAACTTGAAGAGATCCAAACACTTGATGTGGTGGAATAGGAACTTGAATTGTCTCTTGATGAAGGTTATGCAATTTGTAAACAAGAGCATGATTCCTCTACATTGGAACCAATCTATGTCAAAGGTTTCACACTTTTGAAGGGTTTGCATGATACTAACCATATGGATCCTTCCCATGATGAAAATTATGCACTTTTTTATCATTTTAGTGAGTTATTTCATTCTACTACATCCTACAATTCCATGTTTTGCAGCATTAGTCTCAATGAAGAATGGGTGAAAGTGTTCTTTTTTTATGGTGCCACATGAGGAGTATGGAACTCCTAGATTTATGTTTTATGATGTCATGGTTGGAGAACAATCTTATTCACATTTGCAGCAGCATCCTTTTTTACTTTATGATGATGCACGTACACATGGATGCGCATATGATATGCATTTGAGTCACTTGAAGACTCATGGTTTTTCTTTCTCAACACTTGGTTCATTTGATATTGGAGGAACTTCATCCAACACTGGGGTGAACAGATTTATGATTGGAGAAAATTTTTGTTGCCAGCCACATACATTGTTATATATTTATGATTCTCTCATTCATGGATGTATTTATGAGACTTCTTTGAGCCACTTGAAGTATTCGTGTTTTATTTTCTCCTTATTTAGTTCAGATTTTGGTGGAGGTTCTTCATTCACTTCTTGGATGAAAGAACACATGGATGATTATATTTATGCACATTATATACTTTTGGAGCAGAATTATGGGACATGGGATATTCACCTATGTCATTGGGGAAGATATGATATAATACCTTATGCTTGTGTGTATGGGCCACATGGTGATTTACTCACTTGGATGTACAAGCACTTTCATGATTCTTTGATGAGGTACCTTCTTGATGTACATTTGTATGATGTTGTTATATACTTTCATGATCTATATTGTGTACTCATGATGTTTGGAAGGGTGAAATTCCAAAAATGGGATCCTGGAAGTTCTTTGTTTAATCTCACTTGGAGTAGTAGTTCGATTGTTGGTTTGAGAAAACAAACCAACCTTCAGTTGTTTGAGTTCATATTGGAAGAGCAGTGTTCATGTTTCCTATGTGGAATACCTTTTGAGAGATGGATTCAATTTTAAAATTCTTGGTGTTAATGGAATCTCATCATATAAATTTCACACCATCCATGTATCAGGATCATATGGGACCCTGGGATCATTTTTGGTCTCATTGGTTTCAATTTTGGGGGTAGCAAGCAACATTGGAGATTTATTCACGACTTGAGAAGATGATTGTAATTAGAGTAGTGAAGCAACAAGAATGGTGGTTACTCTCTAATATTTTATTGGAATATTAAGCAATTCAAAGTTTGGTAACTCACTTCCAAGTTCAAAGAATTATATCGAAGCAAAAAGGGGTGAAAATTTAGAAAATGCTTCTAAAATACGGAGGTAAAGATTATTTACAGAAATTTGGTTTTTATGGATTTGATTAATCCTTTTTGTATTAGTGGTGATGTTTCAGGATATATAAATATGCATAATCCACATCTCTTTACTTTTGGGAACACAAAATTGCAGTACATGAGTGCCACTATTAAAATTGCAGCTAAAGAAAATTATTGAGCAGAACCATAACAGAGCACTTGGTGCAAAGGAAGGAGTACCAAATGAGGATGCCACTTGGGAATATGAAAGAATATCATAGAATAAAAATATTAAATTTATTTAGGACAAGAAATATTGGGTGGGGAGGACTGTAATGTCCCCATTTTTAAATAATTGCATAGCAGGAAAATTCCATCACACTACTAGTTCCTAGGTTGGATGGATACATTTGGAATTTTAATAAGGGAGATAATAAATGATGTTTAGAAATTAGAATGGGATAAATATTTAATAATGTATCTTATTAAATAAATACAATAGAAAATTTAAGTGGCAATGGAGCATGGAGACACATTGAGACTATGTGGCCCACACAAGCTAGAAATTTGGTGCCACATGGCATCCTCCTCTTGCAATTTCGAATCCATGGGAAGTATAAAGGTTATTGGATGATTTATAAGGATAATACACTTGGAAATATGCATAATAGGTCTAATTTTGGAGTAAATGTAACTTATATGGGAAAGGAAGAGTAATTTTGGAGCTAGTGAGACACTTGGACTAGATTTCCTAGCTCTATGACAACAATGATGAAGATGCTATGACACCTATGAAACACATCAGATATGAAGGATGAAATCTGACATATATGAAATTTCATGTATAAATAGAGAATCCAAGAGAGATATAATGCGATTTTAGGAATCTCAATGGGATCCAACTCAAATTTGGAAAGGTGGAAGGCTAGGAAAGGGAGGACACATGGAAAATCATGAGCACCCACCCAAATTCGAATTGGATTGAGTTTTTGGATGGATTGGAAAACTTAGAAGTATAATAATGTTTATAAAATATAGTAATCAAACAATATAATGGATTTTTATCATTTGATAAATTGTCATTAGTGAATTGTGAGAGCTAGTGGATGACTAGTTTTCTTTCCTTAGCCAATTTCGAGGATGAAAGATTCCCATCCAAGTTGGTGTTTGGAGAGGCCACTCAGGTATTTAATGGAGATTTAATGGAGTCTTATGTACAGGTTTAAGATACAATATAGCTTGTGGAATCTTCTATTGCAACACTTCCTCTCAACTATTTCCAGTTTTCATGCCATATTCATGCTCATGGAGGGATTGCGCCTTGGGTGAGTTCATGGACTCTTTGGGAGAGATATTCCTGATATATTTATGATTTTAATCAGTAAATATGATATTTTATTTACTCTCAAAATGTTTCAAGTCTAAATACCCATTATATGTATGTCAAAATGACTTTTAATGAGTAAACAATGACCATTTCCACTTTATTTTGATATATGCCATGGTAATGCTTATTATTTCGAATAGAGGAATGTATATATAATAAATTTATGATGAATGGAATGTAATTAATGTGTATTTCAAGTCTCAGGTTCAATACTTGAGAATTGGAAGCCATTTTACTCATGTTTATTGCATTGGGAGAAGATTTGGTGCATTTTCTCCAAGGGTTGAAATTGTGATTTGGGAGCTATTTTGGAAAGAATCATAAAAAAATAAATAAAATGAAAAATTATGCATATGAGACTTTAAAAATTTCACTTAGTCATCCCCTACATCTTTTCATAATTTCGAGTGACTTTGGGATCATTTGAGAAGCCATTGCCGACAATTAGCCAAGGGGAATTGGAGCCCCAATTTGCTAGTAAAGATTCCTACTTTGAACAGAACATTTAACAAGTTTGTAGAAGTAAATGGGGGGTCATAAAACATTTTTTAACATCATATTTAAGTTATAATATCAGTAAAGTACCTTTTGTGAAAATTTGGGAGCATTTGGGTCAATTTGGAGGTCTAGACATCAAACCTAGTTAAGGTCAAAATTGGGGAAAAAGTGGAAAATTGATCATTTAATAAAATTTCAAAAAGGGACCTTACATAGACTATGGGAATCCCAAACCACTGATGGAGTAATAAACTCTATCACACAACATGCTCATTTGTATGCGACCTCTCCTATGATGCCACCACACCCAGGAAACACCCATCATGTTTCCTGACCCAATTATACCCCCGATTACTCACATATGATGGATAAAACCATAGAAACTCCATCCTATGCACCCCTCACACCAACTCATCATGTCCACAGACTGAATTTTTTGGCACAAACATGTTCTGGCCAAGCGATCAGATTTTCATCCCCTCCAACATCTCTGGTCTATTATCCACTGCCTGTGAAACCCACTTCGACTTTGGACCCGATTCCTCTAGTCTCTATGGGACAGGCTTATGCTCATCAAAAAATTCTATTGAGGCCTAGAAATTTGTAGGCAACAACAGCAAGGGATTCTCCCTAGTCAACGTTCCCAACTAGCCTGTGACTGTTTGGTGTAGGGAATCCGTCTGGTTTGCGGTCCGGCTACCTTAGGTCAAGTAACAAAAACAAAGGGTTTTACTGGTTGCGGCCCGGTCCACTGTATATATTTTTGTATTTTTGACTTTAAGTATGATATGCAAGTGCCTATCTAAGATGCAAATTGATAAAGAATGCAAGGAGTGGTCAGAATGTGATGCGCAGGTTCTTACCTCTCGTCTTAGAATCTCTCACATCTAAATCACACACAACTAGAAAAACAACACTAACTAAGCTGTCCCTAGGGAGCAAGATATTAATTAATGAGTAATGTAATACTGTTCACATGTTAAAGTAAATCATAGATAGTTGTTCTTAGAATTAAAACACATAAACATGAATAAATATATACACGACAATATAGCTCATCAAACGTTAAAACCTCCATTACTCATAGTGGAAATTATCATAGAATAAACCAGAGAACATTCAAATAAGAACATAGGTTCATAAATTTAGAACGCTCTCACATTTAATGAAACACTATTGAAAACGAAATAGTTGCCCTTCAACATTGTTCATTTGATCACATTCGAACATTCCACACAACACCTTCTCCAACAGGAAAAATTTGTAATTTATTATTGTAAAATGAAGTAGTTCCTCTTACAACAAGTGGTTCACAAGTTTCTCCAGGGAAAAATCCCCAATTCCCTCTAACTTTCCTATATTTAAACAAAAAGAAAAACCCTTGGCCTTCCCCAACCGTGTGACCTTTGGGCTCCCCCAACCGTTTAATCTCACAAATTTGTCCTTTTGTGAGTGCTCATGATTCATATAATGCGTTAAAATTTGGATTAAGACTTACGAGTACTTCATAAAACGGGACCAGCTTGGTAACTAATGAATCTTTTCCAAGCCTGGGCCCCTATTTTATCAATTCTGCTTTGTCTTTTATTTGTCCCTTTTAAGATCTTATTGATCTCAGAACATCTCTTCTTATCACTTTTCAGACAACTTCCTTCTGCTTTGTCCTTCAGCTATGTCTTCTTTGTAGTATTAATCTGAAGAATATTCTTTGTAGCGATAGGAAATTTCCATGACTAAACTTCGGCGATGATGAGCTCAATGCAACCACTGTGTCGGAAACACAAGAGACTAACCCTCCGATAAAACATTAAAAACACTCCAATAGAGAAAAAAAATCATTGAAAAGCAAAGGTTTAAGCACTAAAGCCATGGAAACATCAAGACTAGGAATTATCCATCAGCAAGATAGATCAATACGTAGCCGCAATAGTGGAAGGTGGATGGACAATGGATTCTGCAGCAAAAAGAAAACATCGGTGAAAGCCAGGAAAAACCATCGGCGAATGGAACCGCAACATCGAGTGATCAGTTCATTGAGGAGCTGCAACAGTGGGTAACATTCAAACCTCGGCTTCTGCAAACCAATAAAAAATTTGACGATTGGAAACTTTAAGACTACAGATTGACAAAAATAAAATAAGGATCTCTGAAACATCTGTAAGATAAACAACAAGGTTTCCAAAATGGCGGCTGTATAGAGAACTATGGACATGATTCATGTTCAACTGACCTTCGAAAAACCAAATAAAAAAATGTTAAGTTTTGAAAGACTTCAGCGGTGCAGTAATAGAAGTAGTTTGTTTCTTCTTTGGAGAACTAAAACTTTGATTCAAATAGAAATGGACTTTCGATAGCACTGAAAGAAATCATTCATATCAAAGGACAACACTTTCAGATTAAACTTTAAACTCCAAATCATTTGCAGACACAACAATTTTTTGAAAAGCATGAAAACAATTGACCTCAAGACAATCTAAACTGTAGTAGAGGGAACAACAAAATAGAGTTCATGAATCCACACACTCCTAGGCAAGATAAAAGAAAAAGGAGGGTCCAAAATTTCAAAAAATTGGGAAAACAGTTGCACCTGCAACAATTGGTGACTACCTGGTGAACCTAGATCTTTGGACAATTTATTCCTTAAGTAATAGACTGTTTAACAACAAAACCAACATGTTTAATTCTCCTAGATGTCTAGATTTCCCAAATGGTGAATATATGTACTTTTAATCATTGATGATAGTCCAATTTAGGAGAATGGAAACCAAGATTTCCAAGTCAAGATAACTCTTTTGAGGCTAGGAAGATGAGTTTCATTTATTACCTCTGTCTTTAGGTAGCTTCCAGCTTGGACACCACAGGATTGTAACATATGGTAAACAAAAATATTCATTTGTTCCTCATTCCCATACCATTTTGCACTTTTTGTGCTTTTGAACTTTTTTGTCCCCATTTTGAGTCCTCCTGCATGCCTTTCTTTCTGAATTTTTATTCAGGCTCCTCCATCCATAGTGTCCTTTTGTGTGAGAGATATATTTAACTTTCAGCTCACAAACAGAGAAAAAATTTGGTAGTTTTGTACTTAAATGATTCAGTACTTTGTTTTGGTACCTATTGCTTTCATAGTGGTTTTTTGACTCTTATCTGCCTTTTGGCTTTCAATTCTTGGCATGGGATCATTTATATATAATATACTGTTTACCTTGCTTCCTCTCCGTGGGTCTTTTGCTGTCACCCCCTAGGACATTTTACATGTGAGATGGATGGAGCCTCGAAAGAGTATTCCATACTTTTGATCCTAAGTTATTTTACAAGGATTAAGTAGGAATTGAATGTGTTCATAGCCATTTAGGAAAACTGTTAAACTAGGAGAAATTCTTTCAGATAAAACAATAGTACGTAGTCTTATAATCAAGGATTTTAGTTAATCCAGAATTCTGATGCTCTTCATGCATCCAAAAGTTTTCCTCTTTTATTGAAATCAACCAAAATCTAACTAAAACCAACATAAATAAAATAAATAAAAAATAAACAAACAAAGCAAATTATTTATGTACAAAACAAAAGAAACAAAAACAAAAACTCAGGAAAAATAAGGTTTGAGAACTAAACCATTTACTGGTAAGTTCTCTTCCCACCCCTGTAAATCTTGCAATTTATAGGTTGAGGGGCCAAGTTTTACCGCAATCTGGAAAGGGCCTACCCATAACTGTTGAAATTTCGTGTGTTTTCCTTTCTCATCATGGGTGTGGTCCCATTTGAGAACCAAATATCCTACCTTGAATTATTTTGTTCCAGCTTTGTGTTTATCAAACCATCTCTTTACTACCTCCTGTTGTTGTTTAAAACATTCTCTGGCCCTAGATCTAGATTCATCTGCCTTTAAAAGATTATGTATCCTTATCTGCAAGACTTGATTATCTGATCCTCTGGATTCCTGAGCTATTATGGAAGAGGGTAGCATGATATTGGGGGGTAGAATGGCCTCTTTTCCATAAACAAGGGTATACGGGGACACACCTAACGAAGTCTTGGGGGTGACCCTATCTGCCCAAAGAGCATTTGGTAATCCTGAGTGCCAACTCCTCTGATTTTCTATCACCGTCTTTTTTAAAATCCTAATCAGATTCTTGTTCGTAGATTCAGCCAAACCATTTCCCTGTGGATAGTAATTTGTAGAGTAATGCAACTTAATTCCTTTCTCATGAGAAAATGCAGTTAATATAATCGAGGAAAAGTAAGTAGCATTATCAAAAACTAAATAAATTGGAACTCCAAACCTGGTCATAATATGATCTTGCAAGAAGTCCATGACCACATCTTCATTTAATTTATGCAACGGAATGGCTTCGACCCAACGAGTGAAGTAGTCGGTTGTCGTCAGAATATATTTGTGTTGCAAGGAAGAATTTGGCTTTATCTCTCCAATGATGTCCATCCCCCATTGCTCAAAAGGTTCTGTTATCATTACCAACTTTAATGGTCCTACTGCTTTAACTTGTCTTCCACCACACCTTTGGCAGATGTCGCACTTTCTGACATGGGCATGTGCATCTTTGAACAGTGTGGGCCAATAGTATCCAACTCTGAGAATTTTATGTGCTGTTGTATCTCTGGAGAAATGTCCTCCAGCAGGTCCATCATGTAAGTCTATCATTACCTTCTTCGCATATTCTTTCTCTAAGCATCTAAGAAGAACTCCATCATATATCTTTCTGAATAATATTCCTTCAACAATATGATATGAAGCTGATTTAAGACGCAGTGCTCTTCTTTGCTTAGAATTCCAATGTTCTAGTAACAATCCCTCCTGAAAGTAATGCACAAGGTCTTGATACCAGGAGTCCAGAGCTGTGAAAAGAGGACATACATCCATCAAATGTAACTCAGCTTCATTTTCCCAGCTCTCTTCTTCATTGTCTTTACTTTCAGTCATTAGTTTTCCCAATCCCTGCCCTTTAACTATGGAGGATGGCTTGAATTCGAGGTCATAATCCTGTAGAGATGTTACCCAGTTTCCTCTTCTTTCTCCTAACTCTTTTTGTACGAAAAGAGACCTCACAGCTGGGTGTGAAACGATTACCTTTGTCCGGTTCTTAAGAATGTATGGCCTGAATTGTTTTACTGCTTTGAACACAGCATAAGCTTGTTTATCCATAGTTGGGTAATTCAATTCATCCCCTTGCAAACCGGTGCTCATAAATGATATGGGGAACTCATCTCCCCCATCTTCCTTCTGGGTAAGCACAGCTACTAGTGAATCATCAGATGCGAAAGTGTACAAAATAAAATCTTTCTCAAAATATGGACTTTTGAGGGAGGGTGCGTGCGCAACAACTGTTTTAATTTTACTAAATGCGTTCCTCTCTACATCAGTCCATTTGAATTATACACTTTTCTTTACCATTTGCTGCAAAGGTTTAACAATTTGAGCGAAATCTGGCACAAACCTTTGCATGAAATTTATTGTCCCCATAAATGATTGCATGCCCTTTTTATTATGGGGTAAGGGAATCTGTTCGGTGGATTTGATCCTTTCTGGGTCTATGGAGACCCCCTTCTTAGAAACCACATGACCCAACAACTTACCTTCTGTAACGGAAAACACGCACTTCTTGGGGTTTACTGAGATACCATATTTTCGGCAGCGTTCAAAAATCTGCTTTAGATGAAATGCCTGTTCCTCTCTTTTCTTTGATAATATCGTGATGTCATCGAGGTGTACTACAACATTGTGGCCAATCAGACCACGAAAAGCTATGTCCATAGCCCTCTAGAAAGTAGCTCCATCATTTAGGAGCCCAAAGGGAATCCTTCTGTAAGCAAAAGTTCCCCACCTGGTTCTGAATGTCGTTTTAAGTTTTTCTTCTTCAACTGCTAATACTTGATTGTAGCCTAAGAATCCATCTAATAAAGAGAATAGTTCAGAACCTAAAACCATTTGCAATATCTGCTCCATGGGTGGAACATGATAATTGTCTTTATCTGAAGCGTGATTTAAGTTTTTGAAATCCACGCATAGCCTAATTTATCTAGATTTCTTCCTTACCAGTACCAGATTTGAAACCCATTCCGAGTGTCTAACCTTGAAGATAATTCTAGCATCCAATAGTTTCTTAACTTCATTCCGGATTAAAGGTTCTAATTTTGGATGCATTTTCCTTAAAGGTTGCCGATAAGGTTTGATTCTAGATCTGATGGGGATAACATGTTGGATTATATTGGTGTCATATGTCTTCAGATATTCATACATCCAGGAAAAGCATCTTTGTATTGTTTGAAAAGACTGATAAACTTATTCCTTTCACTTGGGGAGCAACACTTTCCCAAATTCACATATTTAGGCCCCATTTCAGTCCCCAAATTAATCAACTCAAACTGTAGAGACGGGCTATGAGTCTTCATAGTCACTGGTCTTCTAAATTTCTCGTTTAAATCAAACATTCGCTCTAAAGTCCTGACTCCTTTAGGAATAAAATTATGGAATTTTATCTTGGCTTGATGTTCTTCATCATCAATAATCTCCCCTTTGAAGGTCTCGTCATTTTTCAAGCATTCTATAATTTGTTGATCATCATCAAAAACTTGTAGATTGGTAATCATATCTGGAACTGAAGGCCTGAAAAGCAATTCAACAGAGCACCGATTATTAGAGGGCACAAGCCTCACAGCTAAGGTGGCAAACAAGTCAGCTGCTGCATTCTTAAGTCTTGGAATTGATACAATGTTAAATGCATTAAAACATTTAAGTAAATCCCATACTTCATTTTGATAAGATTTTAAATGAGGAGAAATGCAATGTATTTGATTTCGAATTTGTTTTACAATTATTTCAGAATCTCCAAGCACTTTCAGATTTTTTGCCTTTAATTCAATTGCTTTTCTTAGTCCCTGAACTAATGCTTCATATTCAGCTGTGTTATTGGTACATTCAAACTCTAACCTACATGAAAGAAAATGTTTGTTTTTCTTAGGGTCAATCATGACACAGCCGACTCCTGACCCCTCTAAAGTTTTAGAACCATAAAAAAAGCGTCCAAAAATCACTAACCACTACTATGAGAGAATTAACATCTACTTCTACAGCCAAGTCTACTATTTTACAATTAATTTCATTAGCCTGTGAAAACTGAAGGAGATCAGGCTGAGCGTTTGATGTATTGCTGGCTTCTTCCGCTTGATAGTTTCCTGGTTCTAGGTCAATAAAGTAATTTCCCACAACAGAATCCACTGGTTCATTTTTACCTTCGAACTGAGTAAAATTGTGTTTCATGTGGGGCTCCCTCAAAACTTTAATTTGATTTGGGATTCCTTTATATGGTAGCCACAGATGTGACTAGTCCGAGGCAAAATATCTGTTTAGCTTTGCTGACCAATATCTACTCAAAACAAGTCCATAAGCTTCCGGTATGTCAGCCACCACAATATCAATGAATTGACATACCTTATCATTTGAAGATAAGCAAACGAGAACATCCTCCATTTCCCCAATTACCTCCACATTCGTTCTATCCAACTAAATGACCCTCCAGGTAGATGGTTTAGGTTTCCCATTTATTTTTTTGCAGACCGACATGGCATGGCGTTGACTGATGCCCCCGAGTCTACTAGGCAGTTATGCACGTTGTGGTTGAAAATTTCAAAAGTAAGGAGAAAAGGTGGAGTCTTGCATTTAGTCTTACCTCCCATACTTGCTTCACCAATTTCTTCTTCTTGGGGCTAATTGTCAGTGGGCAGCCTCTCCTCGGATATTTCAAGTGCTTTCAATAGATTTTCTTTCTGCTATGGCACATTGAACATTTCAAATAATGAGATGTTTGCCCTTACCCTTTTGATATCCTCCACAATGTCATAATCCATCTTATGTCCTATGAGATTTGGTTCAAAATTATTTATCTTTTCTTCATTGGGCTTAGTAGGCATGTTGATGTCTAGGATTTTGACTGGTGATGGTAAATTTTAGAATTTTATTAGCTGAGGAGTTGTTTTGAAATTTCTTAACATTCTTTTGGAGTCTCTTGATCTTCGGGAGCATAAGACTGCTTTCCTTAATCAACCCATGGATTCTCATCATTACATTTGTTTCCAGGATGTCCTCATGTCCCAGATCATCAAACAATGATATGCAGTCCCATAAAACCATGGCCTCATCCTCCTATTTTTTTGTTGATTTATTTTTATCTTTCCCTTCTTCATCATTGTCTTTAGTTAATTTGGAATCCAACAGCTGATTCATAACCAACATCATTGAATTTATCCATTGAGGACAATTCTTTTTAGAATGGGTTTGTTGGTGGAAAGTGCAAAATTTATCCATTCCTACCTCCGTTAATTTCATAGATGCAGGGTTGTGAGGAGGGGTTTGGGATTGATTGTTATCTTCCCTTTTCTTGTAATAAGGCTTATAGAACTTTTGGGCTTCCTTTTCCTTTTCCAAGTCTATGATTCTATTAGAGAGCTTCTCCATCATCTTTTTCATTCCTTCGAAATCTGGCTATTGCTCCTCATTAGGCTTAGTAAATAACAAAGCTTTCCTCCCAACATTTTTTTCTCCTGACCATTCAAGATAATATTCGATGCTTTATTTTTTATCCTCTACTCTCTCCACTTCTTCATAAGTCTCTGCTAGCATAGGCTTGGCTTTCATTTTGGCAAACCTAGCCAACTCGGGTCCTAGAGTTGAGGTATAATACTCAATCATAACTTTATCTCAGGGTTTGTCAGCTTCAGAAAAATTCTTAAGATAGGCTATGAATATTTATGTAAAACTACGCACCTTCTCTTTTATTTCTTTCTTTAAGGTGTACAGTCCTTTCATGAGAGCTGCATGAGTTTTTTGGGGTGCATACTTACTCCTGAAAATCATTTCCAAGGTATCCCAATCTGGGATAGAGTTTGTAGGCAAACCAAAGTACCACGATGCTGCTGCTCCTTTAAGGGTGTGTGGAAAAAGTCTACAAACTACATCCTCATGCTCCCCAGCCCTTAATTCTTCTATTGCCAAATAAAAACTTTGTAAATGGTCATTTACTAGCATCTTCTCATTTGGATCAAACTTGGGCAACATCTTTTCAAAATCTTGAGGTAAGTCATGCAACGAAGCTGTTAAGTTCAGGGGTGATCTGGCTTTCCAAGCCGGTGGTGGATTTGGTGGGTTAGGTGGCTGATTTGCGTTTATGCCTACCATGAGTCTGGGTGGAGAGTGAGGTGGTGAATGAACAGGAGTACACATAGGTGAACAGTAAGGAGTGTTTGGGCCTACTTGATTCAAATGATGAACAACCTCCTGTAATGCTACTTCTACTAAATCTTCCCAATCTCCAACCAACACTGAATCTTCCAAGATAGGACGGTATTTCTTCTTGTATTCTCTTCTGGGAAAGTCAGGGATAATCGGTAATCCTCCAATATTTTTCACATATACCCTAGTGTGTCTTCTTAGATCATTTACTACTTGGTTGTCCACAGCAAACAAATGTTCTCTATTCTCTTCAGTATTTGGATCAGGAAATAAACTACTTTCAAAACTATCACTGGTGGAGTTATTTTCAGGAAATGGATCCCCGGCCAGCCATGCACTGGCGGCCCCCTTCTAGCGCTAGAAACTATTGAGGCCTAGAAATTTGCAATCAAAAATAGCAAGGGATTCTCCCCACTCAATGTTCCCAACTAGCATGTGACTGTTTGGTGTAGGGAATCCATCTGGCTACCATAGGTCAAGTAACAAAAACAAAGGGTTTTACCGGTTGCGGCCCGATCCATCGTATATATTTTTGTATTTTTGACTTTAAGTATGATATGAAAGTGCCTATCTAAGATGTAGATTGATAAAGAATGCAAGGAGTAGTCACAATGTGATGCGCAGGTTCTTACCTCTCATCTTAGACTCTCTCACATCTAAATCACACACAACTAGAAAAACAACACTAACTAAGCTGTCCCTAGGGAGAAAGATATTAATTCATGAGTAATGTAATATTGTTCACATGTTAAGATAAATCACAGATAGCTGTTCTTAGAATCAAAACACATAAACATGAATAAAGATATACACAACAAGATAGCTCATCAACCATTAAAACCTCCATTACTCATAGTGGAAATTATCACAGAATAAACCAAAGAACATTCAAATAAGAACATAGGTTCAGAAAGTTAGAATGCTCTCACAGTTAATGAAACACAGTTGAAAACAAAATAGTTCCCCTTCAACATTGTTCATTTTATCACATTCGAACATTCCACACAACACCTTCTCCAATAGGCAAAATTTGTAATTTATTATTGTAAAACGAAGTAGTTCCTCTTACAACAAGTGGTTCACAAGTTTCTCCAGGGAAAAATCCCTAATTCCCTCTTACTTTCCTATATTTAAACAAACAACAAAACCCTTGGGCTGCCCCAACCGTGTGACCTTTGGGCTCCCCCAACCGTTTAATCTCACAAATTTGTCCTTTTGTGAGTGCTCATGATTCATATAATGCGTTACACTTCAGATTAAGACTTATGAGTACTTCATCAAATGGGACCAGCTTAGTAACTAATGAATCTTTTCCAAGCCTGGGCCCCTGTTTTATCAATTCTGCTTTGTCTTTTATTTGTCCCTTTTAAGATCTCGTTTATCTCAGAACATCTCTGCTTATCACTTTTCAGACAACTTCCTTCTGCTTTGTCCTTCAGCTATGTCTTCTTTGTAGCAGTAATCTGAAGAATCTTCTAAGTCCGTTTGCAGTTAAAACAAAAATTCATCATTAATTTGGACTACATCTTTTCAACAAATGTAAACCATACTAACCATAAAACTGATCATCAAAAGGAGGCCCTGTATTGTGCTCTCGTCATGAAAAACTTAAAATGATAGAATATGAAACCTTCACCACCCATAAGATAGGGTAAAAACACACACAGAACAGGTGGAAAAACCCTCACCGACGGGAAAAATAAGCATTGGGTAGATAAAACTCCTCATCAGTGAATGGGAAAACTACAAGTCAGAAGGTTAGTTCACTAAGTCGCCGTAATGGTGGAAACCAAAGAAAACAAGAATCTCGAGTCAGCATAAAGTGATGGAAAAATAAAGCATTGAAAACTATCGCATTGGAGATCAAAACAACTATAGCATCAGATGGTTAGCTTGCAAAAGAGCCGCAACGGTGGAAACCATACAAACAACGGCTTCCCTTTTCAAATGAAAATGCAGCAATCAGAAGTTTCCATGACTGAACACCGATGATGATGAGCTCAATGCAACCACCATGTCAGCGACACAAGAGACTAACCCTCTGATCAAACATTAAAAATGATCCGATAGAGAAAACGAATCATTGAAAAGCAAAGGTTTAAGCAGTAAAGCCATGGAAACATCAAGACTAAGAATTGTCCGTCGGCAAGATAGATCAATACGTAGCCGCAACGGTGGAAGGTGGATGGACAATGGATTCCGCAGCAAAAAGAAAACATCAGTCAAAGCCAGGACAAACCATCAGCGAATGGATTAGCAGCGTCGGGCGATTAGTTCATTGAGGAGCCGCAACAGTGGGTAACAATCAAACTACGGCTTCCGCAAACCAATAAAAACTTCGATGATTGGAAACTTTAAGACTACGGATTGGTAAAAATAAAATAAGGATCTCCGCAATGTCTGTAAGATAAACAACAAGGTTTCAAAAATGGCAACTGAATAGAGAACTATGGCTACGATTCATGTTCAACTGACCTCCGAAAAACAAAATAAAAAAAATGTTAAGTTTCGAAAGACTTCAGCGGTGCAGTGATAGAAGTAGTTTGTTTCTTCTCCGACACTGCGGCTGCAAAGAGAACTAAAAGTTTGATTCAAACAGAAATGGAATTTCGATAACACTGAAAGAAATCATTCAAATCAAAGGACAACACTTTCAAATTGAACTTTAAACTCCATGACCCAAAGCATTTGCAGACACAACAATTTTTTCAAAAGCATGGAAACAGTTGACATCAAGACAATCCAAACCGCAGCGGAGGGAAAAACAAAATAGAGTTCATGAATCCACACACTCCTAGGCAAGATAAAATAAAAAGGAGGGTCCAAAATTTCAAAAATTTGGGAAAAAAGTTGTAGTTGCAACACATTCCTAACTAACCCACCCCTAATAACCAACAAGGGTAAGGAAATAAAAAGCGAGGAAGAAACCAAGGCAATAATCAGCCCCAAGGAGGTGGCCAATAGGCCAACCCTCTAAAAAATAATGGCGTTGACTCACCTGCATAGAATCCATATTATCCTAATCATTTGGGAAGATCCCATAGTTATGGACCAACCATCCTTGTGCTATCTGCAACACCTATGGTCATTACACTCATTTGTGTCCTCACATGGCTCGCGTCCAACAACTTCTCCAGAATGACACCCTATGTGATCCAAGAGAGGTTTCTTTGGCTTAGCCAAACCTAGTGCTACTGGGTCCTTCACATATGGTGCTCCAAAACCCCTTACCACACCAAGGGATGGTTTCAACCCAACCCTTGGCCCCACCTTCTCCCACAGCTCCTGCTACGGCCCCACTTGCTAAGGCTTGTGTCCATCACCTCATGACGCTATTGTCCGAAGTCAAAATCTAGACTTGACTCAACTAGTATGGATCCACCGCAGAAACCTTTGACCCATCAATGACATATACCTATACAACATCTGATTTGTCTCTGTACTTACCAAGACCCCCATAGACGGGGCGACCAGAGTCCCACGGTTTCCTATGCGTCGTGTTGCAAAAAATGCTACTTCCATAGCTTCCCTCAACTATAGTATAGTTGACGACTTAGACCAATCTCCTACAGCCATGTCCTCTTTAGAAGTGCTTAAAAATTTCCCATCACAGCGTACAATGTTTTTTCCATGCTAGGTGCCATAGATCCCTCTAATTCCAGGTCGATCACCTTTGACTTGGATTAAGGAGAACCCATGATTCTGTCTACTGTCGCCTTCCAAGTTTTGGTCTCAATTTGGAATTTGCTTTTACATCGATGCATTATTGATGAGGGGGAATCCACCTGCATCATGTCAACCTTTTTTTGTAAGAAAATTGGGTCCCCTACACTCCAATATTCCACCATTGCTCTTTGCTCCTATGATGGCCTCTCTACTCAACCATAGGGGATTCTCACAAATGTTCCTATTGAGTTAGTTGGTAAAGCGATGTTAATTTCCATTGAGTTTGTTGATTCCCAACTTGATTACAACCTCCTCCTAGGGCGTAGCTACCTGTATGCCATGCGAGCCATGGCCTCTACCATATTTTGAGTACTGATGTTCCCTCATCACAGGAAGATCATGACCATTGACAAGTTGACATACTATGATCCTAAGGGATTGAAAACACTAGAAAACATCCTTCCGAGTATTGACACCACCATCAAAAACATGTCCATTCCATCTTTATCTACTATTAGGTTGAGATTTTTCACTAACAATCCTATGAAAAAAACCTTTTTGTCCTTACCACCTCCACCTTTGCTGACTCACGTATAGGATTTTTGCACCATCATGTCTGGTACCATTTTTACCATATAGAAACCTTAGTTGGAACCCCAAACACAGTCATCAGGGAACTATTGGGGTTCCTTCCGGGTACACATGATTCCCTTCCTTTTTCAACCATTTGGGATCATGAGAAATCATGTCATGACTACTCTCAACTTACCTAATTTCACATTGGGAATTCCTGTATGGTACCTCGATCCACCCACCCCACGCCCAACTCTCTAGGTTGTGTTGAATCCCTTCCAACCCATAGAAATGATGTCACACCCACCTCCTGGTCCATCGAAGACTCCTCCCGTCTCCAAGCCCGCCCCTCCTCCTCCAAAGAAAGCTGGGGGTAAGGCCACCAAAGCAACAACTAAACCACGTCCGGCTCCTATTTGTGATTTTTGCAAGGACATTTGACCCAAAAATTTCCTGAGTTGCCTCTCCTTCACACCCACATGGAAATTATAGGTGAGGTCGAAGACACTCTAGTGGTCACCATCCAAGATCCATTAGTGGTCAAGAACAAATCATTGTGAACCAACCATCCTTGTGCATTTTACAGCTTTTATGGTCATTAATCTCACCATTTCTTAGACTTGCCTCAGTACCAAACACCTCTTCATGACCTTTGGAAACACTCCCATGAGTCTGATGTCACTGTCCTTGAGGAGATACACCCTTTGGTTTCTTCCTCGGACATAACAAACACCATATACATGATATCCAATTCCAATAGTCCTTATGTTCCCTCAACCATAGAGGATCCCTCCGATCAATATACTCATTGTTTTAACAATGATGAGGAAATACTTGAAGCTCTTTTGGCTCCTGTGTACCCTTGGGATGATATGCACCATCGCTCATTCTTTATCCCCAATGAACCTCTTTCATCATAGGATTAGTACTCAGTTTAATCCAAAGACTTCATCCATGGAAAAGTAGGCTGGTTCAAGAACCCCATTCAGGAAAAAGATGCATTTGAAGAGGGAAACATGGCTAACATTTCTCCAGTCATCAAGGTTATATCAACCAACCCTGAGGTAGTTGAACATATTACACTTAGAGCATGTTATTCCCCCTAAAGAAGTTGCTTCATACAAAGCACTTTTTCAGGTGTTTCGTGATATTTTTTGCTTGGTCATATACCAATATTCTTGGGATTGATCCATCTATCGTCAAACATCGTTTCAACACATGGCTTGATGTAGCACCTTTTCATCAAAATCCAAGACCCATTCATCCCTCTAAGGCTCTTGCTATGGAAGATGAGATCAAGAAACTGCGTAAAGCAGGTTTCGTATACCCCACTGCATATACCACTTTGTTCTTGTAAAAAAACAAGGTACCATTCACGTCTGTACTGAATTCCATGACTTGAAATTGGAATGTCCCAAAGACAACTTCCCCACTTTGTTCATTGACCAAATCATTGATTCCTATGCCGACCACAAAGTCTTTTCTTTCATGGATGGTTTTTTCCGTTATAACCAAATTCAAATCTGGAAAGTAGACTAGTACAAGATTGCTTTCACAACCCCTGGGGCACGTTTGCGTATCGGGTTATTCCATTTGTTCTTAAAAATGATGGAGCCACTTTTCAATGGGCCATGATGTTCTTCTTCCATGACCTTATCCATATCATTCTAGTCTACCTATATGACCTTACTCCTCGCTCTCGAAAGGGTTCACAACATTTGGATGACTTACAACAAGTGTTCTTGTGATGTCACAAATACAACATCTGCTTGAACCCCCTCAAGTGTGTGTTTTGTGTCCCAACTAGGCTTGTAATCAGGATCATCGTATCTCAAAAAGGGATTGTGGTTGATCCTTTCAAGGTGCAATCCATTATGAATCTTCCAACCCCACGTACTTTGCACCAACTCCAGAGTCTCCAAGGTAAGGCCAATTTCCTTCACCGGAGGTCCTATGCTTGACATCACCATGAGTATACATTGGTCATAGTTTTTCTTTTTTGTTTTGTTTCATTTTTACCACGACTGAGTGACCCCCTCTACTAGTTTCTCCACATCTAGTCACAATGATTCCATTGTAGAACTCTGTCGCATCATTCGCATGTGAGCGGGTGGATCTAACACATCCTCCCTGCCCCTGCGCCTCTGGTATCCCACTGGAGGGTGCGGTCCCATGTCTGCACATGCACAAAGTATGTCACGCGTATGATATAGCTACCACCATGCTAGCATACCGTCAAGTCCGTAGAACTGTACTAGAGGTTGAGGCATCTCCAGGTTCTCCTCGATAGTTCATGCTCACGTATGGATCATCCTCTATGAGGATAGGATGCTACCACCACTGTGCAAAAATATCCTAGGTGAAGAGACAACGTGTACTAGATCAAATCCATCCCTATTTAGAGCCATTTCTCAGAGTCACTTCGATTTGCATACCACCACATGGATCACACCTTGTATGTTGAGCTAGCTACATACCCATAGACCTCCATTTGGTCTAGTTTTTCCTCATACACCACTGCATCAGGAGCATCATCACTAGCTTCTAGTTAGAGTCATTTAGATTTTGTTTGAGACACCATTCACACCATTGGGTTCAATTTTCCTTCCTTTGTCTTTTGACATGACCCTTGTCTCATGCTCTCATTAAGATTTTTTGGGCCATTCTTGAAAGTCACCACGATTTGCGTGCTATCACGCAAATCCCCCTTTGTATGTATTAGAATGTTCATAAGTCATCCGCTCCATACATATTGCATAGTTGGCATATTTTACTACCATCCATCATCCCATGAGGGGGTCCCATTAATGTTCTACATTTATTCCTTTCAGTCATGTTCACAACATAGCCTATTTCCATATATCGAACACTTACCCCTTGCTTGCTTGTCCATTATGGAGTTTCTGTTAAGCTCTTTTATGACTCCTAAGAGAATAAAATGATTGCCAAGAATGCTTGCTTCCTTTCATGATCGTTAAAGTATTTGAAAGGGAATCTATGTAGCCTCGTTTATCTCCTTTTTTGGACTATGTATACTATCATAAGAAAAGGACCACCTTAGCACACTTAATCCAGGAATGTTTCCCTGTGCATCCTTTTATGCTTTCTCAGACATTGGGACCGTACTTTACGAAAAATCTCATTATGGGTTGTCCTTAAGCTCTTTTCCAGTCCTCTCACTAAGAAAATATTGCAGAGAAAACTTCATTTCGTTCATGCTTGTAAAAGTATTTTAATAACCATCTAGTTAGTATAGGTTTAAACTTTTTGGCCTGATTGGACTACTAACGGTAAAGAATTATTCCTTCCCCAAAGGTTGGGAGAGCTCTCCTTTTTACACTTTTATTCCTTTTTGGGCTCAGGAGTCTACATATGAAAAAGAGACCACACTGGAGTCCTCTTCATGTTTTCAGACTCTCTAAAAATGAAAACACCATCGAGTATTTAAATTCTTGGGATCGCTATAATTCCACGAGATTGTGTCATAACTGTGTCTTTAGGCGTCACTACATATGATATTATAGTATGGAAGCTTCCTCCCATTGGGTCACCTTTGTTCAGAGTATTATGCGATGAGTCACCTTCTCAGTATTACATCTATGATCCCTCTCCCATGAGTCAGTTTCATTTGCTGCTAGGTCATCCTTGCCATCATACTCTGAACAAAGGAAGTTTGAGTTCTTCGTACTCCCCTTCCCTTATTCTCCCATTTAGTGTGTCAGTCCCCAGATTGGTCCACATCTTTGGTTATCCCCCTCGCACTTCTAGTCAAGGGCACATCATTTCCTTGATTAGTTGAAGGTCTCCCTCTATCTGCGACAACACATATGTCCTAGAGGATAGACCCAATGGTCCCTGTATACTATTTTCATCCACCTCATTGATGAGTTCCTTGGACCACTCGAGAGGAGTCATTAGTGCCTCTCGAGATGGTTGTGTCTCATGTTCCCAACTTCAACTACATCATTGCAACATTGAGATTCGTATAGGGTATTGGTTTGTTCATTATTTGGTCCAAGACCCTGGTTGTTACCTGACTCTAGTAAATTGGTGAGTCTACTATGGGACCCACAAAGTTTCTTTTCCCTTGTGATTTTTGGGTTGCATTGGCGACAATGTTTGGAATCCCCCAATGTTGTGCTTCCATGTATCTCCAGTACTTGATGTGGCATATTGTGCCACAAATATTTTGACTCTCAGTCATTAAGTCCATATATATGTACACCTCCAGATTCAACAGAGCATCAGCTGTGAAGTTATTGCATTCCATGAGAATACCATTGTTTTGATGTATTAGTTCTTTAGATCAGCATTGTATTCAACCTACTATTGAGGCCACCATTATGTATCATCATTTGTATATGTATTGATCGGCTCCCATGTTTTTTATTCTTGATACCATTATTTATTCTTTTGACATTATTACAAGCATGGGGATGCTCACCTCATCCATAAACATGTCACACATTATATGTATCTCATCCATTTTTGAGGAACCATTAATAAAAAACCAAAATCCACCATGGTTTGAATGAGGAAACTCCACTTCTTCATAGGTCTCTCTAGTCTTTCCACTATTCCCATTATCCTATGATTTCCATCGTCCATATGATGAGTTTCTGTTCTCACACATCAGGGGGCAATCTGTTAAATCAAAAAAATGTTCACCTACCATATTTCCCTTACTTTTGACCTTCACAATTGTATTTTTACAAAATATGGTCCAAATCATTATTATGTACTATGGTTTATCCTCATTCTCTCCAAAAAATGGTCAAAACCCCTAAAAAGGGGTTCAAAAACCCTAAAAAAGAGAAAGGACAAGAAAACCATAGGAAAATACCATGGGTGACCACATTGGGTCAAAAAACCCTAGAACTATGCTATAAATACATTGTGAAGGGCTCTCCCAAAATAAATTTTTATCATTTTTCATTTTGTGAGTATGCTGGGACACCCTTGCTCTTAGGTATTCACACACCCATTTTCCATCATTTCGACATTGTACATTGAGACATTCTTCGTACCCACCTGGAGACCATTGGAGAACCAACTTTGGAGAGGCAAACCACTTTCGAAGAAGGCCACAATGGCCCACTTTACAAGAAAGGAGGTATACTTTTGTTTGTTTGTATTTGTTTAGGTTAGCCATTGTATATCCAAAAAATGTTAAAAATATTTTCTTTGTGTTACTAATCCAGTTTGTTGTTGTATTTTTCCATGAACTCTTCCTTACGATCATATTGATCTAAGGCTGGTTCTTTTGAATGTAATAGGAGAGAAATCCCCGTTACACCTATCCACATTCTTGTGTCCACGATCACGCCACTCTAGCACCATCCTGCCAAAAAACACAAGATTTGATGAGTTTTTCCTTAGAATTTGGTATGCACACTCTCATACGTGAATTTTTCTTGAACATTTGCACATATACACAAAAATCGTGGTATTTCCCGTGTATACCCAGCCCTATACGCAAACCGATGATCTATAGCTCACGTGGGCTGGGATACCAAGCTAGGGGTTCTTCAAAATAAAAAAATCAACCACTAAAAATTGAAATAAAACCATTAAAAATATGGAGTGTGAGGTGAAGAATTACCTGGCCCTGGCAGACTATGATTCCGCTGCTCCTGGCTCCCGGAATCGATGTTTGAATATCGTGGTTCAAAATGAATCCAAAGCACTATGTGGGGTAAAAAATTCAAATGGTATGGTGAAAATTAATTTTTTACTATTTTATAAAAAAAAAATTGAAATTTTTACCCACTAGCCTATAGTTTTGACTTGTTTTTAATTTTTTTGAACTGTTTGGCCTAATATATGGTGTAGGGACTCAATTCGAGTGCACTTTTACCAAGGACTTGAGCCGTTCGTATCTATTACAGGTATAATTTTGAACTGGCATATAGGATAGGATCACATTTCTGCTTGCATTATGCATCACCTTATGACCATGTCGCCTTAACTATAGGTATGAACCCACTTTGTAATGTCATAGAACCTTCACACTACTTTTAGAAGTGACATTATGTAAGTAGTAGAGCCTTCCTATTCATGGGTTCCCTAGTTAGATTCCATTTTGTAACTTGGTACCCATGCCAAGATTCTTCCATTAGGTCTGGGAGTCCCTTATAGTCCTTCCATGTCTTTGAACAAGAGCCTCATATACCTCTTGAGCTCTATGTTGGCCATATCCCATAGGGAATCCCTTTTATATCAAGTTGTAATTGCATTTCATACATTTTGATGGACTTATTGAACTTTATGTCAGTTCCCCACTTCATATTTATAAGCCATATAGACCGAGTTTGTCTCAATCCTAGCTAGGGAGAGACCTTTTTGTATATTTTGCATCTTGATCATCCCTTACCGGGAGTGTTGAGCCCAAAAATGGCCTCTTTTGACCACCTTTAATTACCTCTTCTTGTTCTATCCTACCCCATTCAGCATACCAATTAAACATTTTATCCTCACTCTACTCTTCAAACTACTAAGGTATGATTGGTCATTGTTTTATTTTATTAATACTTATGATTGTGATAATTAAGGCTTCGTATCTCTCAATGCGTTAACATGTTATGGTTTATAAAGGTATTTTGAGATAAGTGGACTACAGAAAGATTGGGTTGAACAAGCCATGAAAAGGATGGGCATTCATTGCTCAAGCTGATCCCCATCCATTCTGTCATCACCCAAAGAATGCGGTTCTAGTGCAATATCCCAGACAAGGCTGTGACAAGGTAGCTATAACAGAATGCGTCAGATTTGGAGGTCAATAGTGCATTGTTGCTCATGTGTAGCCGTGATATGAAGATATCGTCACTCCTGGGGTGACTAACAGTTTTCCTATGTTTCATCCTGCCACATTTGTAACAGCTGTTGTCATTTAGGGTGCCTGAAGATCAGAGATCTTCATGGCTGCCCCATAATAGGATAGGATGTTATGATCTACATGGTATAAATACGGAGAATTGTTTCGAGCCAGGGGTTGCTGAACATATAATCAATTCATTGTATTAGCTGTGAGGATGAATTGTGTAATTACTCTGTCTTTTAATACAAGGAGTTACTTCTGATCTAAGGGTTTTACGTCTATTCAGCTGGCATCTCTGTGTGAAGGCTGGGCCCGCCTTCCATAGTGATTGCTGAGTTAAATTAGGACTTTTCAATTCCTTTGTTGTGTGATGTTATGTTAATTTTATTTTTTAATAAGAAGCTGTAACAAGTGTGGATTTACAGTGTGTTGTGATTGCATTCCTTGGAGATCTGTAGTGGTATAGCGTGACAGTCGACTGAGTCGGTAATTATTTCTTATGAAATTCGTGTGGTAACTGTAACCACTGTTTTCATTTAGGGTGCCTGAAGATCAGAGATCTTCATGGCTTCCCCATAATAGGATAGGATGTTATGATCTACATGGTATAAATATGGAGAATTGTTTCGAGCCAGGGGTTGTTGAACATATAATCAATTCATTGTATTGGCTGTGAGGAGGAATTGTGTAATCACTTTGTCTTTTGATACAAGGAGTTACTTCTGATCTAAAGGTTTTTACATCTATTCAGCCAGCATCTCTGTGTGAAGGCTGGGCCCGCCTTCCACAGGGATTGCTGAGTTAAATTAGGACTTTTCAATTCCTTTGTCATGTGATGTTATGTTAATTTTATTTTTTTCATAAGGAGCTGTAACAAGTGTGGATTTATGTGGATTTACAATGTGTTGTGATTGCATTCCTTGGAGATCTGTAGTGGTATAGCATGACAGTCAACTGAGTAGGTAATTATTTCTTATGCAATTCATGTGGTAACTACAACAGCTCTGTTCATCCTTATATATTTTAGTTGTCATTCCATGAATCTTTGCAACTTGTCTTTTATTGTTATGATTACTGAATTTCATTCCTACACTTTAGTTTCCTAGAATAGTCGAACTCAATCTCTGTATTTGAATTCCTAGATCAATATTTAAATTATGCTGGTGGGTTCCTAGGACAATCGGATTGGATAGGTGAGTTAATCATTCAGTGATGTGAATAGGATTTCTTTTCATCTACAATTGTAACTTAGATATGAATTTTATCTTTCCATTCTTAGATCAAGGCATAGCAGAAGGTAATTGTGATTGTATTGCTTAGAAGATAATTGGATTAAGTAGATTCTTGGGGTGAGCATAACTAAATAGAGGATAGTATTGTTCAATTACAGTGACTTTCTGTTTAAGCATATACTGTGCATGTTATCCTTGAAATACAAGACTCTCCCAGGTTGACAATAAATATTGTACACTCTGTATGTTAGTAATAATCCACTTGCATATTGGGTGCTCAACATTTTGGCGCCATTGCCGGGGAAGGATAAAGATTAAACACCATCATTAGTTGCATTCTGTAATTGTTTCTAGTCAGTATTTTCTAATTTTTTTGCTGTAATGATTTGGGTTGCATGAATACAAGAAGGGTAAAGTGTGGTCATCTTTCAACTCCCAAAACCCCACAAAATACTAATAGTGCAAGTGGTTTGGGTCGCAGTCGAGGTCCACAATTGGGTAGAAGGACATTCATTGATGATATTGTTGACATGACTGATTCATCCACCATGGCTTGCCATCAAGAAACTCCTATCAAAAGAAACCCTGCCGATCCTGGGGCGCCAGCGTTAGGGTCCACAATGGAGAACACACGAGCAATCGCAACTTCCTCAAATATCCCTGCAAGAGAGGACAAAGATGGTACAACTGGACCTGCTGGTAGAGGCCCAATCTACCACATTTATGGGAAGGTTGTAACTGAAGAAGAGTAGACACAGTTCCACCAAAATATTACTGATAAGTGGAGGAACGAGGAAAAGAATGAGGAAAAGAAAGAGAAAAAGAACGAGGAGAAGAATGAAGGAATGAACGAAGAAGAGAAAACAGAAGAGGGGATGGGTAATAGACATGAATCTGACGAGGAAGAGGCAATGGGGGAAAAATATCATCATGAAAATCACTCCCTGCCTGAAGGAACGGTGGCTACACTTCAATTCCTGATTCAACAGCCAAAAGGGACAACCCCTATGAAAAATATATCACCATCGGTGTTGCATCACTTCCATGGAAAAGTGGCAGAGGATTCAGACGAATTTCATTTCAAATTCGATATCCTCTATCGCAGCTACGATTACGTCACCGATGCACAAAAGATAAACTCTTCCCTGCCACTCTGAAGGACAATTCATTACACTGGTTCATGAGCCTAGGAGGAGGAACTGTCACTAATTGGGACAGGATGAAACAGGTGTTCCTGGAGGAATACCAGGAATATTGCAACACCAAGGACAAAAGAGAAGAATTGTTCAAAATGGTGCAAAAGGAGGACGAGAGTGTGGAATATTTTGTAGAAAGGATTTTATACAACGTGCAAAGAGCTGGACAGACGAACATGGGGTTAGATGTGCTCAAGATAATCCTACTTCATGGGATTAGGGTTGATTATCTAGATATGTTAAACCTGTTAGGAAAGGGGGATATCTCCAAGGAATCTTTCGAAAAGATTGTGGAATTATGTAAAAGGTACTCTAGGGGATCCTCCAAGAACAATAGGCGGGACAAACAGGATAAGCTAGAATGCGATGTCTTTGACAGAACTCAGAAGTCATCTAATGGAGGATCCACCTATGCACAAATAGGCAATATCCTTGAAAATTTTAAAACATAAATGATGAGCTCTATATCCTCAGAAATCGACGTTCTAAAGGAGAAACAAAAACAGGCAGTAGAGGACCTTACACTAGGTGTGTTCTGCCCTCAATGTAGAAAGAACCATCCTCTGAGGGAGTGCCCGCTTGACAAAGTAGGGGTGTGTCAGCTGTGCGAACTGAACCACGACACGAAAGAATGTCCCTCACTTCCCTAAGTGAAGGATGTTCTGCAGGAATCAACTCCAGAGGTGGAGTCGGCCTACTTCATTTCACAGAAGAAACCTTGGCAGCCTCGAAACCAAGGTATGACCCTAGACTCATTTCCATTTTTGAATAATATGAGCAATTGGAATAATATGCAAAATGTGAATACACAATTCCCTTCAAATTATGCTCCATGGAACCCTTCCCAACTTGCAATACACAATTATAACTCATGGAATCCCTGGACATAGCCACCACACCAACCTATCTCTTGGTCCCCTAAATGGAGGAATTTCCATCTAGGGAATCAGTTTCCTCAACAACCTCCACCTCAACATCCACCATACCCTCCTCAATACCCTCATCAGCAGTCACAATTGTAGTAGCAGAACAATTTTGTCCCTAATGCACCGATACGACCTCAGCTACCTGCTCAACCTAATCCTAACCCAAATAATAAAATAGTCCATCAATTTGAGACTGTCAACATGCTGGCCTACTCCCTTTCTCCTGTGCCTTGCAACGATATTCGTTTAGGGTCAGGGAAAATAGTAGAGCTTGTAACTATAGAAGATGCTCCACCCTCTGTACATGAAGAAGGGGTGAATCCACAACATCTGTCTGATACAATTCCCATTATTGAAGATGCTGAAAATCCCATAAATGGGACGACTAAAACACAAAATGATAAATCCAGCGATGCGCAGCCTACTTAGCTGATTAGGCAACCAATGTATCCTGAGAGATTAATGCTACCAAGGGCAAGGGGGAAACCTCAGTTTAACCTCCTAGGAGAGTTAAGGAATCTTTATGTTAAAACCCCCCTCCTTCAAGCTCTTCAAGACATACCTATTTATGCTAGAACTGTTCGGGACCTATGCACCAAGAAAGTAGGAAGGAATCCTAGAGATCCTCCCACTGTCCACATTATAGGGAAATTATCTGCATTAATAACAAGAAAAACCCTAGTAACCAAGTATGACGACCCTGGAAATCCCACTGTCATTGTGCAGATTGGGCATACACAGATACCCAATGTACTAGTATATTTAGGAGCAGTGATTAATGTCATGACAATTGAGACTGTAAGAAAACTTGGGCTTACTAATCTTAGGCCGACCCCCATAGTTTTAGAATTGGAAGACAGATCCACCATTAAACCTGAAGGAATTCTGGATGATCTCATCATCTCAGTTGATTCATGGGAGTATCCTATTGACTTCTTGGTTTTACAACCAAAGTCACAGCTGGGAGGACACCCATTAATCCTGGGAAGGCCTTGGTTGGCCATAGCTAATGCTTGCATCAACTGTCGATCTAGGTCTATGACCATATCTGATGGCACTGAGACTAAGAACCTCACTCTTTATCCTCCATCTCGGCCGAGTCTAGAAGCTGAAACCTCTTTTTGGATGGAGCCAGAGGAAGAGGAGGGTGTTCAACCATTATTAACCATAGGGAAGGCCTTAAATTTTAAGGATGAAACTGAAGACGATGCCATTAATAACTTCATCAGTGAACCCACCTCATTCAATAAAGAAGTTTAACAAATCCTGAACATTACTTTGGGAAAGAAAGAACAAGAAAATCTCATAGAAGAAACACTAGTCGGCGACACACACATAATCCCAGTATTGAAAAATTTGAAAAGTATTCCTATTGAGGTAGAGTTTGGAAAAACCTTGAATATTAATCTCAACCTCTCCTTAGATGAATAGAAGCACCTGATCAATCTCTTGAAAGAACACAAGGGGGCATTCACCTGGGAGTATACAGACATGAGGGGTATTCCCTCTAACATGTGTACCTATCATATTTATATTAAAAGTGACTCCCAGCCTGTGTGTCAGCGTCAACGATGAATGAACCCCAATCTTAGGGACATAGTGAAGGAAGAAATTCAAAAACTCTTGGAATCAAGATTTATATATCCTATTTCAGACAGTGAGTGGGTTTCCCCACTCATAATTGTACCCAATAAAAATGGTAAATGGAGAGTCTATGTCGACTATAGAGAGCTAAACAAAGCCACACAAAAAGACCACTCCCCTTTTCCCTTTATTGACCAAGTACTCGACACCCTATCAGGGAAGAAGTTATTCTCCTTCCTGGATGTGTTTAGCAGGTACAATCAGATTCAGATTGCTCATGAAGACCAAGATAAAACTACCTTCACTTTTCCGTGGGGAACGTTTGCCTACAAAGTGCTTCCCTTTGGTTTATGTAATGCACCAGCAACATTTCAAAGAGCTGTAATTGGCATATTTTCTGAATTAGTTAATGATAGTATGGAAATTTTTATGGATGATTTTACTCTTTACGACAAGGATTTTGAAGAAGCATTGGAAAATTTGAAAAAAGTTTTAACTCGCTGTGAACAGACCCAACTCTCTTTAAGAACTGAAAAGTGCCATATGATGATGAGTGAAGGAGTAGTATTGGGGAACTTCATCTCTGTCGATGGCATTCAGGTGGACCCCTCAAAAATCAAGGTGATAAAAAATATACCTACTCCTGCAACTCAAAAAGAGGTGTGAAGTTTTCTGGGGCATACTGGATACTACTGAAGATTTATAGACAATTTTTCCAAACTTGCTTCTCCTTTGTTTTCTTTGTTAACGAAGGATGTGTAGTTTGTTTGGAGTGAAGCATGCCAGACAATGTTTGTTAATATTAAGGAGAAGTTGTCCACAACTCCTATCTTAAGAGGACCTAATTGGACCCTACCCTTTCACATTTCTTCAGATGCTTCTGATATTTCCATTGGAGTAGTTTTAGGACAGCAAGATGGTCAAGTACCTTATGTAATTTATTATATTAGTAAAAACTTAGCCCCTGCTGAACTTAATTATACTGTCACTGAAAAGGAATTCTTAGCTATTTTTTACTCCATTAATAAATTTCGACATTACATTACTAAGTATCCTACATTTGTGCACACTGACCACTCTGCCATTAAATATCTAATGAGAAAACCAGTCACTAATGCCAGAGTGACTAGGTGGATCTTATTATTACAGGAATTTGATATTACCATCATAGATAAACCTGGAAAAGAAAATGTTGTCGCTGAAATTTTATCTCGTTTCACTAACAGTGATGATAATTTTCCTGTTGAGGAATCTTTTCCAGATGAACATTTATTCGCACTTTCAGCTCATTCCCCTTGGTATGCAGACATCCCTAATTATCTGGTTGTAGGAAAGCTTCCCCCACATATGTCTAAAAGAGAAAAGAGAAAAATCATCCAGCAAAGTTCCAGGAATTGTTGGGTAAACGATCATCTCTTTTACATAGGTCCTGATCTTGAGATTAGAAGGTGTGTAAGGGAAGATGAAATCTTTCATATACTGAAGGCCTTCCACGATGAACCTTGTGGGGGACACTTTACAGACAGAAGGACATGACAAAAAGCACTGAGGATGGGCTACTATTGTCCAACTCTTTTCAAGGATGCAGAAAGGTATGTTCAGTCCTGTGATAGCTGCCAAAATATGGGCCAGCCCAACAGATCAGATCAAATGCCTCTACAACCTCAATTAGTAGTTGAACCATTTGATAGATGGGCTCTGTATTTCGTTGGCCCTATTAGTCCTCATTCCAAACAGAAAGCCTACATCCTGGTCTATACTGATTATATGACCAAGTGGGTGGAAGCTGTAGCTATGGCAAAGGCTAATGACCAGGCTATGATTGACTTTCTATACAGTGAAATATTTACCCGTCTTGGGGTACCTACAGAAGTAGTTATCGATGGGGGACTGCAGTTTATGTCGCATCAATTTGAATCCTTGCTATGGAAGTATCATGTTTAGAATAGGGTAGCTTCACCTTACCATCCCCAAGCCAATTGATAGGTGGAAAGCACTAATAAATTTATTGAAGCCATCCTTACCAAGACAGTTAAGAGCCATCAAAAAGATTGGGCTGACAGGATTCTGAAAGTACTGTGGGCATATCGTACCACTTGGTGTAACACCATAGGTTTCTCTCCTTACGATTTAGTGTATGGAAAAAGTGCCATCTTTTTAATTGAATTTGAAATAAAGACCTTGAAGAAAGCCACCGAAGTGAACCTAGATGTAAATGAAGCCCATAAGAGAATATTAAATCAATTAAATGAACTGGACAAGAATCGGTTAGTTGCAGTGGACCAGACAGTGTTAATTCAACAACAAAGATCCAATTTGCATGACCGATTCATTAAAAAGAAGGTCTTCTGTGAAGGAGACTGGGAATTATTATACGATTCCAGATTTAAAAGAAATTTCAAGGGAAAATTACACACAAGATGGCTGGGCCCATACCTAGTAGACAGGGTATTTGATAACGGCACAGTCCGCATGGTAACCATTGCTGAAAACCGCTTACCATTATTTGCTAATGGTACAAGCTGTGACTGTACCATAAGCCAATTTCAAAGGATGCATTTATCTCGCAAATTTCCACTAACCCATATTATCAGCTAGCACAAGGGAAGGAACTTCTCTCTACCTCTGTCAATCTTTAATTAATCACTGTAAATCACGCATGAATCATTGTACATAAATAACTGTTGTTTTTTCTTTTTCATTATATTATCTTTTATTTTTGCACTTGATCTTTTTTTGTTTTCTGTTGTTTTTTCAAGATTTTCAGGGAAGCGCCCAGGGATGAGCGTCAGATTGGGCCTATTGACCGGAAGTCATTTTTCTGTGCCTTCCCGTACCACAATTTTTTTCTTTTTCCTTAAATAAATTTGTTGCAGCTACGACATCTCTTTTCCGGCAGTCGTGACAACTTCTTCGTCAGCTGTGACATCTTTTCCCGGCAGCTGTAACACCTTTTTCGGTAGCTGTGACATCTTTCCCGATGGCTGTGACATATTTTTTGGAAGCCGTGACATTTTTCCTGGTGGCTGCGACATCTTTCCCGGTGGTCGTGACATTTTTCCCGGCGGCTGCGACATCTTTCTCGGCGGCTGTGACATCTTTTCTGGTGGCTGTGACATCTTTTTCGGTAGTTGCAAATCCACTATATTTAGCTGATGTTTCCAGCATTGAAGGCCGCATCTTTGCTTCAACTTCTTTATGACCCGTGGTTCTGACTCCTGTGTTATTAGAAAACTGCTTTGTACGCCATCAACTCCTCTAGATATGGCTCCGATTCCTCATCCTCATGCCGACAATCTGATCCATAAGGTGACATTTCTCATAATTCTGACCATTTTGACGCGATGGTTTGTGCTTCACTGGAGGAAAGAATTATTGCAGCATCTCTGTTATAATGATTATAATTAATGACTATGCACCGCACAAGTTTGGCTTCCGCAACGTCAGCAACCACACGTTCTATTATTCTCCGAAGAATATCTAGCGCACAGTCTCGAAGGTTTAGCTTTGATTAACCACGTTATTAAGTATTGATATGATTTAACAATGTCAGTCGTACCTCCCTTTTTATGCCCATTATTGCCCGATTAACTCTCTTCCTGTGTGACGTAAAGACTAATTATGTTATTTGATAACTGCCACCTTCCCCAATTCGGAATGAAATTTCAAATAATCCGGTGTGCTAAAACTTTCCAAATTTTCCTAACATTGCCTCTCAGCATTCCATGCATACTCTGTATCGTAACCTCCATTGTCGGAGTCTGTAATCTATTGAATAACAAACTAAGTCTGAATTCAGAACCACACCAATTCCAGCTCGTTATGAACCTTTAAATACATGAGTGCTCAGGAGAAACGTTGCGATCTTCGCTATCTTTCAAGCTGCCGGTTGGAAGAATTTTTTCAAATGTCTAGATGGATTTAATAGTGAAGCAGCCTTATAGTTTTCTCTGAACCTCACAGAAACTCACTCAGAGGTTTGGGGATTGCGCATTGAAGTTTCTGAGGCCATTATAGCTGAGGTCACTGGTATTCCTCAGGTGGGAAGGGCCTGGTTTGGACGTCGAGTCTCCACTACTGCAACATTACAGGACTTTCTAATAGAGGGGGAACATGTTCACATGACAAAAATGGGGATAGTACTGTAGTCATTGCTATAGCCATGGAATCAAGTCACTGTTTTTCTCAAGAAATATATCACATGTGAAGGTAGGTACCAAACCGTTTATAATTCTAAACTCTCTTTACCATCTCATCTCCACCATAGGATTCTGTTAAATATTCCATATTATCTGCTTAATGATTTGCATCATATGGCAGGGTTTGTTCAAGCTTCCAAGCATCCACTCACCTCACTGACCCACCATGGCCTCATTAAATTAATTATCTTAAGGACCCTTTCTCAACATGATATAACTTGGGAGCAATTTACAGCTCAAGTTCAGGAACCCGCTCCTTTGCCCGGTGTCCCAATAGAAGAAGAATAGGTCCGTCCACAGTTGGGGGGACATGAACCACAACAGGAGGACCAGAGCCCCTCCAATATAGTTAGGGGGGGGGGGGAGATGAAACTAGATCAAAGGATCAACCAGGGGAACAAACATAACAATTGAGAGAAGATGTACATAAAAACCCTGTGGAAGACCCAAATAACAGGGTAAATATGACAACAGAAGGTGAAATTGGAGCAGCACTAAATGCTGTGACAATTGAACCCAAAGGTGACAGAGCCATAGCAATGGAAGGAAATATTGAGCTGGTGACCATTGAATCCTCACCTGAGTGGGGAGGAACCTTGATTGAGGAAGAATAGCCCGAGGAATAAGAAAATTCTAGAATTGGGAACATTCCTTCTACATCAGCTGTGAATCTCGACATTCCAACACCACAAAAGAAAAGGAAGAGATCAATTGACGAAATTAAGATAGCCCCACCAATCAGAAGGAAAATAACCAGGTCGGTTGCAGCAGCAGAAGCAGCAAGAAAAATATGGGCAACCTTAGAAGCACAAATTGAGTTCCCCACTCTTGAACCCAAGCCAATTGATGCTCCACAAGGGCCGGTCAAAGAAGAACCCCAAATTGAAGGACTTCTGTTTGAGAATATGCTATTAAAAGAGGAAGTCCAAATACTTAGAAGGGAATTGGAAAATTGGAAAGAAGCGTGCATAAAATAGGGTGAAAGGAAACTGCACACATTGGTGGAGGCTACGGACCAACTGGAGGGACCAAATTCTATTGAGCCTGGCAATGAGGAAGAAAGAGTGGTCTGTCCCACCTGCGGGGAAATATTTAAGGAAGCAGGCCACAAGATTGTAATTCGTGCCTTTACAACACAACAGTATGGACCTACAATAGAGGAAGCTGCAGAGAAAGAAGATGCTATCACACAAGAACCAGCATCTTTGAATATTCTTGCTGAAGTTTCCACCAACTCTGGGATAGAGGAACCAAGGGATGAAGTTATTCCTGATTGTGGGGACGAATATTTCACTTTGACCCCGGAGTCCTCCCATGACACAGAAATTATAGAAGTGGAACCAAAAAGCAAGACAATGATGAGATTGAACAGGGTGCTACCACACAAGAACCAGCATCCCTGAATGTGCTTGTCCAAGCTGCTGACCAGATGGGAGGAGAACCTAGGATTGAGGGCACTCTGTATTTTAATAAAGAATTCTACACTAGAACTACAGAATGTTCCCATGACACAGAAATCATAGAAGAGGAGCCACAACAATAGGGAGATGAAGAAGTGAGCCAGGATGTTGTCACACAAGAACCAACATCCTTGGAGGTTGCAGTAAGGACTCTTGAAATGAAACAAGAAAATAACCTTGAAGTGGATATCATCCCTGATATGCATTGGAGTGAAGATGAACAAGTCCAAACACAATCCTCAGGTGATATTGAAATCCTTGAGGAGTAGCTGCATACTGAAGAAGAAATCCAATCTCAACAGTAGAAGGACAAAGAAGAACAGGGCTCTGCTCCACAAGAACCAGTAGCCTCATAGCCTCAATTAAAATTCGAGATGAAGTTTCTCCAGATAGAACATGGAATTAAAATTTGGGATGAAGATTCTCCACAAGAACCAACATCCTCACAGTCAGCTGCCAAATTTACCATGAAAGAACCTCAGAAAGAAGATGCTATTACAAAAGAACCAGTGTCTCTAGGAGTGGTGGATGTTGTTGCTGAAGAAAGTTCAGAAAAGGTTGCTGCCACACAAGAACCATCAACTCTCAATATAGCTTCAGATGTGTAGGGTGCCCAATGTGGCACATCAAGCGACAAGGTGGGGATTGAGCCCCTTATAAATTTCATCGACTTAGCGGAAAAGGAGGAATATCATAAAGAAGAAATCCTGAACCTTACAACAGAAGTCTCAATTCTAAGAATGGAGGTAATAAAATGGAAGAGCTAGGTGGAGGAATACCAAGGAGGGATAATTTGTCTTATTGAGCATAAAAATATTATCAGGGGATTGGAGGAGAAATGGGTAGCAGAACGTATGACCCATAGAATTCGAGAGGAAGAGCTACAGAGCAATTTAAGGGAGCTGAAAAATTTTCAATTTATGCAGAAGGAAAAAGAGCAGATGTATGCTCTCTCTCAAGAACTCTTGGGCACCAGGGTACCTTCTTCTTCTTACCCTGTATTTCTGTTTGAACAGTTTGTTTGGTTTAAGTTGAGAGATGTGAAAGAAGGGAGGTCATTTGAGATAATGACCTCAGTAAAATTTTTGGAAACATTTTTTAGAAGTAATTTTGAAGATCAAAATTTGCTGTGTGAATTATATTTGCATGAGATGGCTTGCCCTCTGGACCTCCATTCAAATCCTGTCCCTTTTTCAGGGGATGTTCAGTTGAGGGCTTTTGCTTCTTTTGTGAGAAATCATGCTCAGTGGGAAAGTTATTTTCAAACCTTTTCTCACAATGAATCTCACTCTAACCTGTGGGTTTGAAGTGAGCCTCAGAATCCTGGTATTCTTCTTGCTCTATACAAGAGTTTGCTTTCATGTCCCATCTAGGCTCGACACATAATGGAACTTTAGGAGGAAGTGATTTCTACTTGTACCAACCATATTTCCATGTACCAACAAGCATCATTGGAAGGAAGTAAGCACATATGGTAGGTTTCCTCTCCTATACTCAGAAGCCGAGACCCCTATTGTTTCAGGAATTTTGAACAGGCACTTTTTAGGGTTGAGGGCTATGTTGGATGTATCAGGGAATGTGGGGCTAATTGGTTGGGTTTGAAATTTAAATTCCTCCTCATTTAGTGGCCGGAAAAACCATATAGGATGGACTTCTCACTAACTAAGGTAGAGGAGCAGTGATGCTGGAGATATTGGATTGCTCACAGAGGGTTTGTAGAAAATAAAGGGGTGCTTGAATTCCCCTACAACTTCTCCTCTCTTCACGAACAGAGCTCAATACAAGATTTGGATTCAGAGTAATGGAGGTTGTTGCATGAGGGCATGCAACAGGACAGTTGGGGGGAGATGTTGAGCCCATAAATGGCCTCTTTTGACCACCTTTAATTACCTCTTCTTGTTCTATCATACCCCATTCAACATACCAATTAAACATTTTATCCTCACTCTACTCTTCAAACTACTAAGGTATGATTGGTCATTGTTTTATTTTATTAATACTTATGATTGTGATAATTAAGGCTTTGTATCTCTCAATGCGCTAACATGTTATGGTTTATAAAGGTATTTTGAGATAAGTGGACTACAGGAAGATTTGGCTGAACAAGCCATGAAAAGGACGGGAATTCACTGCTCAAGCTGATCCCCATCCATTCTGTCATCACCCAAAGAATGGAGTTCCAGTGCGATATCCCGGACAAGGCTGTGAAAAGGTAGCTATAACAGAATGCATCATATTTGGAGGTCAATAGTGCATTGCTTCTCGTGTGTAGCCGTGATATGAAGATATCGTCACTCCTGGGGTGACTAACAGTTTTCCTATGTTTCATCCTGCCACGTTTGTAATAGCTGTTGTCATTTAGGGCGCCTGAAGATCAGAGATATTCATGGTTGCCCCATAATAGGATAGGATGTTATGATCTACATGGTATAAATATGGAGAATTGTTTTGAGCTAGGGGTTGTTGAACAGATAATCAATTCATTATATTGGATGTGAGGAGGAATTGTGTAATCACTCTGTCTTTTAATACAAGGAGTTACTTTTGATCTAAAGGTTTTTACATATGTTCAGCCAGCATCTCTGTGTGAAGGCTAGGCTCGCCTTCCACAGGGATTGCTGAGTTAAATTAGGAATTTTCAATTCCTTTGTCGTGTGATGTTACGTTAATTTTATTTTTTTCATAAGAAGCTGTAACAAGTGTGGATTTACAGTGTGTTGTGATTGCATTCCTTGGAGATCTGTAGTGGTATAGCGTGACAGTCGATTGAGTAGGTAATTATTTCTTATGCAATTCGTGTGGTAACTGTAACAGCTCTATTCATCCTTAGATCTTTTAGTTTTCATTCCATGAATCTTTGCAACTTGTCTTTTATTGTTATGATTACTGAATTTCATTCCTACACTTCGGTTTCCTAGAATAACCGAACTCAATCTCTGTATTTGAATTCCTAGATCAATATTTAAATTATGCTGGTGGGTTCCTAGGACAATCGGATTGGATAGGTGAGTTAATCATTCAGTGATGTGAATAGAATTTCTTTTCATCTACAATTGTAACTTAGATATGACTTTTATCTTTCCATTCTCAGATCAAGGCATAGCAGAAGGTAATTGTGATTGTATTGCTTAGAAGATAATTAGACTAAGTAGATTCTTGGGATGAGCATAGCTGAACAGAGGATAGTATTGTTCAATTATAGTGACTTTGTGTTTAAGAATATACTGTGCATGTTATCCTCGAAATACAAGACTTTCCCAGGTTGACAATAAATAGTGTACACTCTGTATGTTAGTAATAATCCACTTGCATATTGGGTGCTCGACAGAGAGGAGACATCCCCCCGTGTTTCCTTATTCTGCACATGCTTCCTTGCATTGAGCATAGGTATGTCCCACTTCTTGGAACTAGTTTTCTTTGCCATGACACTCATCTCCTCCTAGCTATGTACTATAAGCACTTTTATTTTTTTTCAAGCTTTCTAATCTAAAAAAGTCCAAAAAATAAAAATAAAAAACATAAAAGTCAGATGGGAAATGATATTAATTTTGGTAGTTTTCGATTCATGTATCCTTCGAACAGAGCACTGTATATTATATCTATTGGTTGGGTTATCAGTATGACTTTAGGATTTGTACTCATTATTCTGATTTTTCTCCACCGACTGGTTATGCTTCCAGTCCCCATGGAACCTCTGTCGATGCCTCCTGCATCATAGAGTTGTCCTAGTTTGCATGTTAAGTCTATGCTTCCTGTTCATTCACCATCTTTCTTATGCTCTTGTTTTAAGGAATATTTATCGTGAGTTGGCCATTCCTTAGTTATATTTTCTTTGCATGTCAGCCATTCTCAATACAGTTATTGGTTCGTGCAGATATTTTTCATTTGAGTTCTTCCAAATTATCTAGTGTTGCTGAGTACCTCGTGTTGGTTGATGGGGGATGACTTAATTCCCTCCTTCCAATGGATTCCATTACATCGAATTTATATAATTTATTCTGGAATAGGAGTCTAGAGTCCATTGAGTTCCTTGAGACTTGCAGTCATCAGTGTTAGGTTCTCTTTCCATTGACAGTCTTGGGAATACATCAATGTCCCTTGATCGATGGATTCTTTCAAGTGTTTGACCTCAACACATCTATTCAAAATTGTTGGATTGCACTATTTACCTTGATTCCCATTATCATTATCAGTGGGATATCTCGTGTTTGTTAACGATATACATCAATGACTGGTAATCAAATGATGGTCCATCATGTTCGACCTCAACACCTTTATTTGTGTGATTGGACATGTACTCATAGCAGTTTATGTAGAAGACCTACGAGATTGGTGGCATGCCATATATGCTACCTCCTTGATCGTGCCAGTATTCATGAGATATCATCTCTCATGACCAAATTCTAGTATATTATCATATATCTTCATCCATTATGGAGATCTTATTCATTGTATATTGTGTGTGGTGATGACCACACATGACATTTGTATATGGTGCCTATTCATGGACCACTACACTATATATTTGCAGTCGTATGTTGAGATTTATTATTGTAGTGTACATATGAGTGGCTGGTTCTTCCACTTGGGACTTCATTACTCCACTTTTGGGATGGATATAATGTATTTCAGCCATCATGTTACCCCTATGACCTCACACATTAGGGGGGCATCTGTTATAGCTGGTTTTACCACACTTGGTAGATCACACTTTTATGGCATTCCATGTCCCTCTGTAGACTCTTTGGACCCCCCTTGCTCAAATTATACTTTGATGATACAATAAATTACCTTAAAAACACCTATTTATTGCTATACGCAACTTTTAAGCTAAAACTCGCGTGTACATGCAGCTTGCTCCAATGTATTCCGTTTACATCAGGAAATTTGCATAAAAACAAAAAATTTTGGAATTTTCCTCAATGATTCCTAAATAACTTGACTCGTGGCATTCTATATTCCTAGAAATGCTTCGAATCGACCCTTCATTGCCTATTCAAAGGATATATATTGAGCCTCTTGGATGCACTGGAAGAGGAGAACATTTTGAGAGCAAGGAAACTATAGTTCATTGTTTCCACATTCATACATGATTGAGTATACATCCCTTTGTCCTTCTAAGCACACATTGCTTATCTTCCCAAGCTAGCCATTGATTTGTGAGCTTTCCATTGCAATGGAGTATTGAAGTGGTGGAGGCCCGGGTGGAGGACTCGGTTTCTCCATTTTGATGAGGTTTCGACAGAGTTTGTCATTGTTATCTCTGTTCATTATTAATACAAATATCTATTTCTCATCCATTACATGTGTACGACTATGAATATTTTATCTATATATGCAAACACTTAGGTTTGTTACTATTGTATATGCGAGAGTATACCTAACAATTTAACATCTATCATGCTTGCCTTGTTCATTGTTGTTGAGGGTGAATTGTAGGTACAAGAATGTTGGAAAATATCAACGGGGATCTACTACAAACGTACAGAATAAGGTATGTTTCATATCCCTTAGTGTTAGCAGCATTTGTTTCTCTTTCATATTGAAATAGATTGATTTTTGGTGTCATTTAGTCTGTTGTGGTCAACCCCAAGCCATAGGAAGTTTCTCTTTATAACAAATAGGACCGTATACATCAGAATTAATTAATTCTAACATACCTTTAGTCTTTGTTTAACTCTTTGGAAATGGATTCTTGATGTTCTTTCCTTTTGCACTTCCTTTGTAAGTACCTTCGTGATTAACCTTCAAATATAGTAAACTTGTTACCACTTTGTTCACAATGGGTAATGCTTTGTAGTTGATGTGAGAAAGACTTATATGCCATAGTTCACTTGAGCTAGTTGTCTCATGGACAAGGGATGTTTCTAGATGTCCCTTGAGTTTGTACAATCCTCCTTCTTCTTCACCAATGACCACAATATATTCAAGTGTCCTTCCTTTGGTCCACATGAGTACTTGTCCATCTATAAAAGAAACTCTATATTATTTCTTATCTAATTTTGATATGGAAAGTAAGTTCTTTTTTTTCAAACCTGGTACATATAGTACTTCCTTCATCTTCATCGAGGTTCAAGAGTCAAGCTTGTAGCTTGATTCATCAATGATTTGATGGGATATTGATAGTCATCTCCTAATGATACTTTATGATGAGAGTTATTCTTTTAAAGTCTTCACAAAGTTTGCTTCTTTCCTATCATATTCTTTGAAGCACCACTATCAATAAGCCATGTATCTTATCCAGGTATTATAGACCCAGAGAGTGCAGAGAATAGTACATTTTCTTGTTTTTCTTGTCTCTTTCGAGGCATTTCTTTTCCTTCTTCATCCTTATCTTTAGCTAGATGAGAATGACGTATTTTATTGTTGTTCTTCTTTGATAGACACTTTTTGGCAAGGTGTCCTATCTTATGACATTTATAACATTGATATTTTTAGTAGTCTTTCGTTTGATTGTTTTCTATTTTCCTTTGAAACTTATTTGGAGGTCTATGGTCATTATGACTATCCTGCTTGAAGTTTGATTGTATTCTTATTTAGTGTGAGTGGCTAGAGATTGATCATGTTCTCTAAGTAGAGCTTCTTTGTTAGCTACCCTAGCTTCTTCTTGGATAAAATCTTCCCATACAATGTCAAACTTCATACTTTATTTTCTGGCACACAGAGTCTGTATGAATGAATCCTAAGGTCTAGTGAGGCCATTGAGAGAAGTCATCACTGGTTCATCTTCATCAAGGGAGTGTCCACTGGAACCTAGTTGTTCCCTAAATTGGGAGACTCTTGCGAAGTAATATTGAATGGATTCTCCTTTAATCATATTGGTGCCCTCCAGTTGAGCTCTCAAATTCATCTTTCTATTGATGTTATTTTCCTCATACATTCTGGAAATGCCATCATACATTTTCTTTGGTGTCTTCTTAGATGACACTTGAGGGATCAAGTGTTATTTGATAGAATAAAAAATGATCCTCATTTCCTTGATTAGGTATTTCTGACGATTCTCCTTAGCTTCATCTTATTTTGGTCTTGCAACTTAATACTTGATGTATTTTTCAAGATCATTCTCTATAATAATGAGACCAATCCTATACTTCCATGCTAGGAAGTTTTCTATTCCTTCTAGCTTGTCCTTAAGCTTAGTGCTTGGGGTCATCTTATCCAGGAGGTCACTAAAAAATGAAATTTCTCAAAATGAAAAGTTGACCTTAACATGAGATGCACTTGAATGAGGCAAGTTGGAAGGTCCACTTGGTTTCTGAAGATCCCAGATCTTCACCCTTCAAAACTTTCTTGTGAGATTTCAGTTTCTACACATTTTTGGTTCAGGGCCAAACGAGGCTTTGGGTTTTCCGGAGATCCACCCACTCAAAAAATTTGATCTAGGGCTCAATAGATGAGCTCTAGTGAGGCACAAATTTATATGCAAGTAGATCTTCAAAATCCAAAACTTTGCAGAAACCCTAATTTCTCCCAGAGAGAGAGGAGAGAGAGTTTCACCTTGTGGAAGTTGTTCTATTTAGGCTAGCTATGATGCCATGTTAAGGTTTCATATGCTTAGCTATATATAATTAGTGTTTAATCCAAATTCAAAATAGTAGCATATGTAGAATCACTGAAAGAAACACAATCACAAGATAGACACAATATTTATCTTGGGAAACCCTTGAGGGGAAGAAAACCCAACAAAACTTCCTCTATATTGATGTATAAGATAAAATCCAAAAAAAAGTATTCTCCTCCTTGCCGGTATGTCTCTCTCTCTCTCCTATGCGCTACACAACTCTTCTATTTATACTCTTTAAGTCACTTGACTTTTACCCTAAAAGGTCGGCCCCACTAAACTGATTGGGCCAAATTCACCTAGGAAGACTCAAAACAATATTATATTATATTCATTGGGTAACTATTGACCCGAATTACAATGGAGTTTATAACTCATGACTCTATGATGACCAAATACAATGCTAACATCTTGACGGAGGAATAATACATTTATCTTGGGGTACATCAGTAAAATACATTTAGAATATTATTTGAAGTTACAATATTTCAATAGAAAAAGGTACTGGAAAAAATCATTTCATATGAACAATTCGGATTTTTGGAAGGAGACAGATACATGAGTCTATTGGAGTCACTCAAGAGGGATTAAAAAGGAATTTAATTGAGTCAGCTGGTTGTACCTAAGATTTTTCATGACCCATATTGGCTTCGATTATCCCTTTATCAAATGGGTGATGAGATGCATCACATTGACCTCCTTTCCAATCTTAATCAATGTTTCGACTTCCCCCTTTTTTGTAGAAGAAAGGGGCCTAAGAAAGGGTTTTCCTCTCTCACCTCTCCTTTTTTTGTTGGTAGAATAAGTGATCAATAGAGCCTTATTGGATTAAAAAAGGCATAGCTCCTTCTATGGCATCTCCATCTCAAACACTTTAAAAATCACACATCTCTTGTTTGTTGATGACATTCTCATCTTCTACAATGGGAAGGTGTAGGACGCAAATACACTATCTAAAATTTTGGATCTCTTTTGGAAAGCAACATGAATGGTTATCAATGCCCAAAAATCAACTCTTACCCTCATTAACATGGAAGAGGAAGAAATTCAAAGGTAATATTCTCTCTTCTCTTGAGCCGAAAGATTGGTCCTTGTAAAATCCGTAATGGGATCCATACATGTGTATTGGATGTCTCTAGCATGGATACCAAAAGGAATCCTAGACAAAGCAAGGAAAATATGTTTCAAATTCCTCTGGTTAGGGAAATCTGAAAATTTAGTAACCCCATGGATAAATTGGGAAAGAATAACTCAACTAAAATAGCTGGGAGGTTGGTGAATTAAAACATTTCACCTCTTTGTGAAGGCACTAGCTGGAAAATTAGGATGGATACTTCTCACCTCCCATAGCCTCTAGATGGAAGTGGTACTAAACAAATATATAGCTCCATAATCAATCTTGGATTGGATTAGAAGTACTAACCGAGGCATGCAGGAGATCTCGATTATTTGGAAAGGAGTTTTATATTCTATTACCCTTATTGAGGAAGAACTTGCCTAGAAAATAGGAAATAGAGCTCAAGTTCAAATTGAAACTAATCCATGGCCAGGATGCCAAACTCGTCATATCCTTTCGCTACATCTTTTACAAGCCCTACATCTTCAAGGCATCTTTCATTTAAACCAAATTGTGGATCTAGATTCTTCCTCAATATGGAAACAAGGATGGAAAAGTGTAGAAATTTTGGGGATCCTGGATGGCTAAGAGAATGTCTAGAATGGTTTTCTTAATTCCCTCATAACTACAAATGTTCGGCTCACAAACTCACAGGATGAACTCATCTATATTTTGGCTGCACATAGTTAGTATACGCAAAAATTGGGTTATCAATGATTGGAAGTTGTTTCCCATCATGGTGAAGAAAAATGGTGGTGGAAAAGCATTTGGAAGTCCAAATTCCCACATAAGTCAAAAATATTCATGTGGTGCACTCTGACAAACAAAATTCCTATCCGGGAGAGGATGAAGAACAAGAAAGTTGAGGGGCAAGGATGGTGCATGCTTTGCAAACAAGAAATGAAACAAATACACATTTATTTATCTATTGTCTCTTTTCCATACATACATGGGCTGAACACAAAACAAGACTGAGTTTTCAATAAACTGGAGTGGAATATCTGTGGAAGAAGCTTGGAAATCTTGGATATCATCGACGGAAAAAACAAATTTCTGTGCGCTCCCCATCCTCACTGTCTGGGGCATATGGCTTGCCCGAAATAAAGCTAATTTCCAGGAATCACCCTATATCCCTAAGCTTACAGCCAATCTTAGCTGAGAAATCTTCTCTTCCTTCCCTTAGCAAAATGACACACATGTGGCCAAAACTATCACTGTGGAATTAATTGACAAAAAAAAACCTTGGGATTTTTTGATGGTGCAACACAAAATCAAGTCTGTGGTGGCGGGGAAGTTCTACATCTGAATTATTCTCATTAATTTCATATACAAATGGGACTCATAATTGGAACAAACAATTTCGCATAACATTTTTCCCTAAACCTTCTTCTTTGTTTCGCTATTGAGAAAAAATGCAAAACTATACATATTTTTGGGGATTCCATGAATGTCATCATTTGGATACACAAATTCAAAAAATGCCCAATGTTTTTCTTCTATATTTGATTGAGGAAAATAAGTGAAATATGGAAGGTTTTGATACCTACACTTGTTGTGATGTTTACAGAGAAAGGAATGTGGAAGCAGATCAACTATCCAAAAAGGGCTTGAACATTCCTCATGGACAGTGGTTGATCACAGATCACCAGAATGGAATGTTTTTGAATACTATCATATATTTTTCATAGATGGCTTGGCTCCACCAGTTTAGATAGCTTGGGAAAAATATATTTCGATAGTTTTGATGAAGCGATCTTTTTGGAAAATCTCTTTTTACATACTATTGTCAGTATTATCAGTACATAACTTCATATAGGAAAATCAGAATGCACCATGTTTTATCTAGGAACATCTGAAATGCATATAATGTATATATATGGAATCTTGGGAATTAGAACCTCTTGTATGGGATGAAAAGTAGTATAGGGAAAGGCCTGGAAACATGGCCTTTTGCAGAATGTAATTTTGTTAATTTATTAATAAGATTATGCTTTTTTCCTTGGAAAAAATAGTTACTAATATTATTATTACTAATATTATTGTTATTAGAAGAAGAAGAAGATTATAACTAATATTATTATCACAATTTTATTACTATAATAATAATAATAATAATAATAATAATAATTAATGCCAAATAGTCTTGGTTGGAAGGAATGATTGTTATCCTCCCCACCTGAGTTCAAATATCATAAGTGACATGCTGAGATATTAATGAGCATATTGTTGTAATGGTTAAGTCCTATGTTGATAATCAAGTTTCCTCATAATATGTATTCAAGGAAACAATAATTATAAATATAGATATGATCTTTCTTAATAAATAAATAAAATAACTAATAATAATAACAAATAATAGCTAAAGTGGTCGGATACATTGGTGAAGAGTGTGGAGTCTTTCACCAATGGAAAAGGTCAATTTCCTATGTGTTGGGATATATCAAACCCACTCATAACTTAGGATAAAATAATTAATCATTATTTGATCAATTATTCACCCACTAGATTAATTAGTTGACATCCACTTACACCTTAAAGTCAACACATGCCATCTATACCCTAGGAATGCCTTAGTTCTGATTATGGGTTGATCTTGACCACTTTATTGATTCCCATAATTAATAACAACTCTTTACAATAGATTTTTCTTTATTCTACTTTATCCTACTTTTCTATGGATAAGGTAAAGCTAGTTAAACTAGGAAACTGGGTTCTTTTGTTGCCAACCTATCCTTCATGAATTTTTCTCCATTTTCCAAGATTAGCATGTTTTTTTATCTCCCTGGCAAATTCACACATGATTTTTCCAGTTCGTGAGGTCCTTGATAGATTTTGGAAGTGATTTAGCCACCTATGGGGGTTCGCTATACTTTGGTAAGTTATCCTTTTTTTATCTTTATGAGTTGTCTCCATACAACTCAATTTTCCTATGAGGGATGTACTATTTATGTACACTATTATTCATCATTATTAAATGGAAGTATACACACCAATATCCATCTCTTCATTCATGTGATTCATCCTCTTTTATTCTCTCTAGTTTTCCTGTGTATGCTTGTGAGAATTCTTATTAGCAAGATCTATTTCCTTTGCTTCTTCTTAGAGTCTTTGCTCATAGCATTGGAGCTATTATTTCTACATGGTATCAGAGCTACAGGGAGAACAACCTTGCAATATTCTACATGATATCAAAGCAACAAGGTTGATCAAGTTCTACATAGTTGAGGAGCGCATCCAATGTCCTATCCCTCTCTAAAGAAGAGCTTGTATAGCTTACAATATTTTCTCCTAGTTTGTTTTGTAGGTTGCAAAGAGTTTCTTCTTGAGCACATCAATTCAGAAATATGGATTATCCTTCATCAATAATTCTCACTCCCTTCAACTACCATGAATGCAAAGCCAAAATTGGCATTCTATTGCGCAGTAGAGGATAATACAGAGTTACTCTAGCTTTGGAGAATGAGGCCAATGCTGTGATTGAGAAAGATAAGTGGAATAATAGGTTGGATGAAGCCTATGGATTTCTTTGCCTCTCTATTTCTCCTGATGTACTCTTTCATCTAGATGGTTTGACCACTCCAAACCAAATATGGACTCAATTGGAGTCTTTCTTTGGAGTTCAAGATGAGCTAAGAGCGCATAAATTGGAGATTGAGTTATTCTCACCGAGTCCAAGCAATTTCGAATCTCTTGAGGGTTTCTTCACCAAGTTCAAGAGAATTGTTCTAATTCTCAAGAAATGTGGGATTGATAAAGAATATGATCAATTAATCCTTTCCTTTCTTTCTAAATTGGGTCCTGAATACTCAGTTTTTGTGTCTACTTTTCATGCTACTAGGCTTGTTGTTCCTAAGTGGAAAATTCCTTCTTTAAATTATTTTCTTGATTCACTAACAAAGGAGAAAGATAAATTGATCCATATGGGTGTCCTTAATTATTACAAGGGAAAGGATCATGCTCTCTTGGTTCAAGGAAAGAAGAATGTCAAATCAAAAGAGAAGCAAATTGTGAAGAAGCCAAAGTCAGAAATTGAAGATGATAGTTTGAAGCCTATTGATGAAGATTCAGTAAAGAAGGGTAAGAAGAGAGGGAGCACATCAAAGTTTTATTATCAAAGTAATGGTTTTCATTTATATAAGAAGTGTTTCAAGAATAATATGAAAATCATGTGTTAGCTTCTTGAGAAGCACAAGATCAAAGTTCAACATGAACTAGAAAATCTTGTTGATTCCTCAGAACGATGTTATAGTGCGCAGTTCCAAGGTGATATAACTTATTCTTTGAGTGTGAGAGTTATATAATTTTCTCATTTCTATGATATATCAGACTTAGAAATATCATATCCTTTCTTTGATAATCCTCCTCTCAGTCTACTAGATTCATCTCCCAAAAATTGTGATTTTCACTAGATATTGACTTGTCTTTGAGAAGCACTTCCTCACAAGATTATATATCTGATTTAGAATATTGTTTTCAGTTTGATATGCATGTCATGAAAAATATAATACCACCATCCATACCATCTACCTTACATATAAATAATCCTAAGGCTATACAAATCCCAAGTTCACTAGTGGAGTCCTCATTGGTCTCTTATGCAGTGTTACATATCTTACAGGGTTTGAAGTCTTTCCTATATTTCAGTGTTTGGTTATACATGACCTTAGTCATATTTGGACTGATATTAAATTTTTTTGGATATGTTATAAACACTTATGTTTCAGATCTAATGTCCATCCATCATTCATATTTTTACACCTATCAATTTTCCCCAGTTGCTCATAGTTTTCCTAGTCTAGCCCTATATCCTAATGGAGTCACTAAAGAATTTGTATTTTATATTCCATATGCTAATGTTTATGATAAATCATATTTTTATCATCCTCATATCATATCTATAAAGGTGATACATCATATTGGAATATTGACATGTGATTCACATCACAATTTTGTAGCTATTCAGGGAATTGGGTGTGAAATAAATTGTATTGATTTTTGTACTCTTTGGGAATGAGTATACACATATATATTTTACATTTCATATTATGTTTTCATATCATAGTTTTACAGCAGAAATAAGTACTCAGATAATTCTCCTACTTCATCATTTGATGAGATACAAGGAGTCTCTTCTCTTCTTTCTTGCAGGTTCTACACTCTAGCGCATGATCATGGAGTTCATGATTTATTCAACAAGTCTTCCATCCAGAAGTAGTTCATCAGCTCATTCAAGTGAAGATAAAGATATGTTGAAGACATACTATTTCAAATTTTGTTCCTTGTCCTTTCTTGAGGGAGGATTTTCCCCATGTGGTTTTGTCTCTTTCCTCACTTTTCTGGACATAATAATTGTTAAAGTCTGACCATAGCCTTGTTGTTGGGCCCTATATGCATCCATATTTTTTTGACATACCATCATAAAGTTAGAATTTAGGGGGGTGTTGTAATATATCAAACCCACTCATAACTTAGGATAAAATAATTAATCATTATTTCATTAATTACTCACCCACTAAATTAATTAGTTGGCATCCACTTGCACCTTAAAGTCAACACATGCCATCTATACCCCAAGAATGCTTTATTTCTAATTCTAGGTTTATCTTGACCACTTTATTGACTCCCAGAATTAGTAACAGTGCTTTATAGAATACTCTACATTATTCTGCTTTATCCTTCTTTTCTGTGGATAAGGAAAAGCTAGTTAAACTAGAAAACTGGGTTCTTTTGTTTCCAACCCATCCTTCATGAATTTCTCTCCATTTTCCAGGATTATCATGTTTTCCATCTCCCTGGAAAACTCACTCATTATTTTTCCAATTCGTGAGGTCCTTGATATATTTGGGAAGTTCTTTATCCACCTATGGGGGTTTGCTATATTTTTGTAAGTCAACCTTTTTGAAATTTATGAGTTGTATCCATAAAACTATATTTTCCTGTGAGTGATGTACTATTTATGTACACTATTATTCATCATTATTAAATGGAAGGATACACACCAATATTCATCTCTTTATTCATGTGATTTAGCCTCTTTTCTTCTCTCTAGTTTTCATGTGTATGCTTGTGAGAATTCTTAGTAGCAAGATTTGTTTCCTATGATTCTTCTTAGAATATTTTCTCATAGCATTGGAGATATTATTTCTACACTATGATATCCTATCCTAAATCCATGGGTTCACATTGAGGTAGTGAGGCGAAGGGCGACCACTTGCTAATTGAAAATGATGGAGGCCATAGACTACCAAGGCTTTTCTTGGTGTATCCTTTCACCACGTTTCATACTTTATTTCATTGGTAAGCTACCTCAAAATAATACTGCAATTTGATAAGCAACGAAGTCTTAGATATGAGAAAGTAAGGAGGTTATCGTGCAATGTTATCTTCTCTCTATCTCTTGAAAGTGATCACCGAGGAGGGAGGGGTGTTGAGCATTGTTTATACAATGGCGTCCATGAGTTTCTTAACCAAGGATTCCAATTCCTAATATGTAATCTCCATTAGCTAAGGCTTATAGTTTTTCATGTTTTTCCTTATGTTTGTTCATTTTGAAGTTTATATCTCTTCAAGAGTAACCCACCCCTTTTTTATTTCCTTGTGTAGTATTCTCTAGGAAAAGAGAAAAAGGAATAACTCACTTGGCATTGCATTACAGGAGATATTCTCTTATTTAAACTTGGCTGATGAGATTATGTTTCTTCTCTAAATTGAACCTTCTTAATCATTCAATAATCTGTGCTTTTTCAGACACCCTTATTCCTTGTTCTTCGATTAGCAGAAGTTACAACAATGTCAGTAATTGGGGAAAGACATACTTTACCAACTCTACAAAATAGGTTTGAACTTTGGGGTATTTATTTTTACCCCAAACTTGGTTTCCTTCCACTCCAGAAGTTTCATGCACCAAGAAATGACTAGAACGGACCTCGCCCCATCCCGCCATTCATCTAGAAGAAATTCAATTTCTATTGTAAAGAAAGGTATAACTAATACATGTAATGGAAACTACAGACTTACAATGCAAAGCATATGCACAACCTCCTGAGTACCATTTTAAATGGAATATTTGTTCCAATGGCATAACCAATTTTATATTTAGGCATAATGTACTAACCTTGCATGGTTCATAAGCCAAAGCCAGGTAATGTACATTGGGTGCATGTATTATTCTCTATTGTGCTCTATTGCAAGAGATTGTAGGGTTTACTTCTCAAGTTCTCTTTAGCATTCTCATGACCAGCTTCTCTAGATTCCGCATCCCCAAGTTCCAACTTCTCACTCTGTTTTTCCTGTTGATGTTAAGGGCAGATCCTGGAGGCTAAGAGGAGAGAATACTATGGTGGAAGTGTAAGATTGGAATTTGGAATGGATGGATCTAGACATACTACAGTAAACTCATCGTGATCTTTCAAATCCATATTCCAATAATGCATTTATTAACTGACACCTACACATTAATTGAAATCCAAATTTCCAATAACTTTGCAGCCAACCACGACCCACAATAACTCATAGAGTCTTAGCTAGTTAGATAGTAAGACTTAGCAAATTCACTACTCGCCACTTTGGAGTCACTCCACAGTATAGACTCTAATATCTATACTATTATATATAATATATATAATTTTTACATCTTGGTAATTTTTGAGATTTCCTGTCAAATTGGCGACTCAAAAAATTAAATAAACTTCATCACTGACATGTGTATTCCACGTCGACCCATAGGACGCCCAAAAACCCAAAAACGAGCATACAAGTGTCAAATTTAACCATTGGGTACAATGCTATTTGTTCTTGTACATGTGCATGGTCATCATTAGAACAATGATTTTCCATACAATCATTATGTGTACTCTCATTATAGGGGCTATTATTAACACTAACTTCACTATCCATGTTGGGTAAACCATTAACACTTCCAATTGTTAAATCATTATTTTTAATTTATGGGTATTAAGGACTTCCACCTAACCCATACACATGAATGGTCCACCTAATCCACACTCGTAAATGTTTCATTAGTGGGCCTCAAGGACTTAACAATGGTTAGGGATGAATCCCATGCTTTAGGACCTAAAGGACTCTATGAAGTCTTTAGTATAATGAACGACACCATTAAACACCAACATATCCCACTTGTAGTTGAAATAATATTCCCTCTATGGAGATTATTTGATGTCTAAAGGCCTTACAATTCATCACTCATGAGACACAAAGGGAATTAATGTTACATGTAGGTTAGAGATTCCATACATAGTTCTTATGTGGTAGTCTAGGTTATCATGCATGGAACATCAAATCCATAGAATATTAATGTGGAATTAGATCCTAAATTTAGTTCACAAGCCATGGAATAGGCCACAAGAACCATCATGATCAATGTTACAAATATTGAAATGGCTACCATATCTCACTTGTAAGGTAAAGTAATAATGCGTAGGGCCCTACACATGGACCATGACAACATAAGGTCTTATATTTTCCCTTTTATCATGGAATGGTCCTCAAGATCCATCCCTAGTGTGCCCCTACTCAATGTGGTGGCCATATCACATGTAGGGTAAGTATTCCCTACACAGGACCTATGCAATGATGTGGGATACTATGTAAATACCATGAGACCCGTAGACAAATGTTTTATCCCAACAACATGAGTTTTGGTATCAAAACATGGATTCATGTCTAATAAGAGCTCATGATATGACAAACCTAAAAATTGTCACCATATCCATGTCATAGGTAAAACATGGGCTAGGGCCTCATGGATGGCCGATATAGAACCCAAAAGCCACATGTTATCAACTAAAATTCTGAATCTTTACCATGGACCATGACTTGGGTATTTAGGACCATCCTTGGTGTACTAAGACTTCAAGTGTAACACCACATGTTACTCACATGCCAAATATTGCCTATTCATGGACTATATTGTGGCTTATGGCCCCACACATGGCATGTAGGGCTTAGAGATAGATTCCATGGATTTAGAACCTAGGGTTTTGCACCAAACTATGCCCTTATCCCCAAGCAACATATAATTCCTTTCAAACCTTGAATCACCATCATATTAAACCTAGACGCCAAATATTATGTATTTTGTTCATGTGTGATGCTTGAAGTGACAAAACATGGCATGTGATCCCCATAGAAATATATGTTATGGACTAGTGCCTTGCCTAATTTTATCCCTAGGACATGGAATGGGAATAAAGAACCATACTTGGTATGTTAATTCTCAAAATGATGAACATACCTCAATCATATGTTAAACATTTCTTGTGTAGGGCATGTGTGGTTGTTTGGGGCGCTACACATGAACCATGAAACCTAGAGGAAACTATATGAACTTAGGTCATAGAGTTTAATCCCAAACCAATTCCTAGTATTAAAAACAAATCATGGTTTTATACATTCCAAAATTTCCACCATATCCCACTCACAAGCCAAACAAAATCCCTCTCTAAGGCCTATATGATGGAGTTGGGCCCCACCTAGAGTTAGGGGTCGTTTATGGGTAAATATGGGTAAATGAAGGGTAATTAAGGGTTGATTAGTTATCATTTAAGGGTAATTTGTGGTGAATTATGAGTAGTTAAGGGTCATTTAGTGGTAATTATTGGGTAATGGGTTGTGGTAATTAGGGGTTGATAAGTGGTTTATCATGAGAAAGCTTGGTTTATCTAATACTTGGGCTTAAATGGCCCCCACTGGCCCATAATTGACTCATAATTACCCCTATTTAACCCATAATTTACCCCTAATTACCACTAATTAACCGCCCCCAAAATTCAAAATCTCAGGACCTTGTTTTTTGGGGGGGTTAACAACCTCCCCCAAAGACCCTTTTTTTCAGGGGGGGGGGAGGCTTTAGCAAAACTGCCTCAAGCAAAAAACGCCCCCAAAAGGGTGATTTGTTGTGGTGGTAATATATGTTGAGTATTTTCATGCCTTTATTTTAATAGAAATGAATGAGCCGAGGGATAAATGTTTAATGTGTTGATTTGTAATGAAAAAGATGTTCTCTTTATAACATGACTAATGGAAATTACTAGCTAGTTATCTGATATTTTTGTATGAAGTCCATCAATTTGTAACTGCAGGGAAATATATGAGGCACTCTAACTTAACTAAATAGGATGAAAGAACTTTCATGTATATGATTTTGGTTAAAACTAGTAAATAGTTGAATTATGAATAAAGAAGGTTGGTCATGGAAGGTGTGGAAGTAGGAGAATGTAATATATGGAAGATTACTCTTGGTTTGGTAAACCTATATGACAAAATTATAACATCAGGAAGAGATGTACATAAAATGCTAAATTTGAAACATCCTAAACCTTAATTCTGCATAACCTTTTCTGACAATTCAAATCCTTCATGCGTCAGAAGGCTTAGTTACTTCTACTTATTACAACTAATGGGATTTACCTCATGTGTTGGCACATGACACAGGAATTAGAATTATACAATAGAAATGATCAAACACACACATAACAAATTGAAAATAAATAGTCTAAACATAGACACAAAATCCATCATTGAAGTTTTGATGTGTTTTATTCAATGGATACAAAACCAATATCTTAGAATTTCCAAATTCATTGCTAAATGCAAGTAGTTAATCTACCAACTTGGTAATTTTTACATTTTTTTATCCAATTTGACCAAGTGAAACATAGTATATAAGTGATTACCCTTCTCTTTCTCTTTTTCTTTACTTCAATGTTTGTTTACCATGAAGTATGGACAATAGAATTCAGAAGTAGAAGGGAAATTCAATTTGTATTCTAGAAATTCTTTAATTCCTTCATCCATGTCTTCCCTGTCTATGGGATTGATTGAAATTTATTTCCCACACGCCTTTGGTCCTAGAATAATTTTTATTTCATAATATTATTTATTTGACCACCAAAATTCTTGTGGGATTGGAATGCAACACTTCTCTAATTATTTTTAAAAAATATGACCTTGTTGGCGATGTCTACAGATGTTGTATAGTCTCTCTATTTCTCTTTGTACTTTTCTTTTCTATCAACCTTTCAGAGTACTAGTTGTATGTAATGTGTTTTTTTACCATCTTCTAATCCGAGAGATTCTTCATTAGGTTCTACCTGAATTTTTGCTGCAAAGTTTTCAACATCTTGATTTGAAGGTTGAGGATCTGGCTCCTCAATCTTTGTTTCTGCTCTGAAGTTGGGCATGTGATGCACCATGGGGACATTCTTTTAATAATTGTTGAAATGAGAAATATACATAAAACATTCCACATAAAATGTTTCAGGTGGCCTTATGTCCAAGAGGTCTTCGAATTCTGGGAAGCCAAATTGTATCTCATATTTCAAAGTATTTTTGTATTTTTGTGCGTTTCTTTATATTTTTCTGCTTGCCGATTTTTTCCTATGATTTTATTGAGAATTTCCTAATCCGAGTCAAAAATTTTGTGCTTCTGTCTCACCAAGTTTTTACTGATTCTGATTCTAGTAACTTTGAATTCAATACAAGATAGTAGTATTTTTTTCCCCAAAGGAATTATCCTAGGAGAAATGGTCAGATTTCACCAACAATATTTCATTGTTTTTTACAGAAGATTTTCTAATATTGGAATATCTCAATTTATATGAATAATGGAATGGGTTCAATAGACATGTTGCTAGAGTTGTGGAAGGTATGGCTCAAATTCCAAGAGGAAAATTCCTTCAAGGAGTGGCTCAAGTTCAGAATGGAAAATGCATTTGAAAAGTGTGGAAATGTATTTTTCTTATGTGATGCAATTATTAATAGAATCTAGAAAGAGGTCATCCTCACTTGTCCTCCTTTCTTGAGTTGATTTTCCCTTTTTTCCAACACAAGTCTTTTTTGTATAGTTCATCATGTTCATATGCTGCATGTTATGCTTAATAGTTAAGTAGACCATTCCTATTTTGAAGAATGAGTATTTTTATACGAGTGTCTTGTTTATATGAATTATGTGTTATTAAGCTATATTTTAGTTTTTGTAAGATAGGAGATGCTTGTTCATATTTACATGGAACTTATTTATTAGTACCTTAACACGTCAATTGGTCTCTAGGGTAGGCATAAATATGTCCCTCCATGGAATATCGATAAGGTTATGCGGAACACTTGTATTATACATTAATATCAATGAATTTGTTTCCATGTACAGAGAACATGAAGACCAAATCAATCCAGTTTTATGCTTTCTAAACATGATACAATATTAATGGATATTTTTCAAAAACTGCCATTCAGTATGATCCTATATTTCTATAAATTGAGTCCATTACACATGATAATGAAAGTTGAAGGATTCTAATAGAACTGAACTCAGTAGAACACTAGAAATAACATAATCTAAATCACTTTGGAAACAAATTATTTATCTAGTGGATATCTCGTCATAAAATCATGATATCCAATTGTTTGAATAATAAAGACTATATGATATGACATTTTATTTTAAAGATACTTTGAGCTAACTATGTAGTATATGTCGTTATGAAATTGAAACAAATCTATTTTAAATTCTAATTATTCCGATTCTTCAAGTGTTCTATGGCACCTAGGAGCAATTATTTCATTTTTGGGAATTCTCACAATTGGAATTTTAAAGTATTCTCTCTAGTTTCTTTTGGAAATTTAATTTCTAGGTTACACATCTCTTTGTAGAAGGTTACATGTCCACAAATTTGTTTGACAAAAAAGTTGAAAAATATGTTTTAGCAGAGACTATGATGGAGAGGTATCTCCATAGGAGCTAGCTGCATCTGCTTTGTATCTCAAGGAAACCTTAGGTCAAGAACTGGTGCAAGATTTGGTCAATGATTCACCAAAGGATAAAGGTATATTTATAGTTAAAACTAGAACTATAGGGCATGCTAATTACGAACATGGTTAAAGAGCTAAAAAAGTTAAAGATACCCTTGATCCTCATAAAATCCTCATCAATCATTAATATATGAAATAAAATTTCCCTACTTTCTTCATATCAATCTCTTCCACTTTTGTGGCCATATGCACCTTTTTTCTGAAGAGACTCCCGCAATCTTCATATATTATGCATATTCATGTGACACATTTCTCCATCTTTTTCTTTTAGATGATGTGGATATTCTAGCATATATTGTGTGGATACCTTGGGGAGATTATGTATATATTGTGAATAAAGAACCATCATTTTTTTGTATGATGACTTACATAAAAGTGTTGTTTAATGAACTTTTGAACTCATTGAGATGGAAATTTTTTTGTGAAGGATATTGTTAAGACAGGGACCAAAAAATATAAATATTATATAGAAACCCATGAGCAGAAGTATAAACACCTTTATACATGAGGAGCATCATAGTTAATGTTTCTAATTCACATATGGATTTTCCAGTTACATCAAGGAAATTTTATTGTCAAATGATGCATAGTGTTCTACAAGATTTTTATATTTTCAAGGTTTAAATCAATTTATCAGTATCATAAATATTATTTTGAACAAGGTAATTCATTTTTATATCCTCCAAGATTTATTTACAGCTAGAGTCAAACAAATTTCATATACTTTTTGACTCAATGATAGCAAGTTTCAAAGTGAACCCTATATTTAATTTTTATATATCGTGAGGACATTCTTCTTAGATTTATCTCTTCTCTATGTTGAATATTATTCTAGTTTAAGAATAATGCTAGTGCATGGATGCTCTGATCCACTTAAATGGGTAGTTTCGTAGGCTCCATACTAACTTCCAAAATTGAAGTTTATTTCAATGTGATTGTTTCCAATACACCAGATTCAAATACCTTTAAAAGGTCCACTATGCCTAATGCTTATTTCAATGTTGGTACTTTTGATGCATGGGATACATGGGAAGAATCCAATGATATTAATGCTTACTTCAAGGTGGGCATATTTTATGTGTAAGTTCCATATTCCTAAGAATAAAACCCTACTCTTAATGCTTGTTTGAAAATGGGTGTTTCTAATGTTCTTAGATCTTATGGCTGTTTTGAAGAAATTGTTTTTGAAGCCCGAGAAATATCTAATGCCTTTAATGATTTTATCAAATTAATTGTATATGTTTCTAGTTTCATATTTACTTACAACTCCCAACTATTTATTATACACAGAACCTACTTGATATATTCTCTTGAAACTGCCTATAACTAAAAACTATTTTGAGAGCCTACTCCAATTTTCTTGGTGACTTCTTCAAGATACCTTCTTCTGATGACTTTTTCAAACTCACCTACAGGTGGATTCTTTTAGGCTTCCTTCTTATAAATTTCCATGCAATGTACACTTCCTCTAGACTGTCCTCTTTGTGCTTCCCATTTTCATCCTTTTCTTCAAGATTCCATTACATTTGTAACGTAAATAGTTGCTCTTGCTAGATTTATCAATTCAAAAACCCCGATATTTAGAATTTGAGTGCACCTGTTCAATTGTTTCACTTTGACATACTCAATGGAAGATCCTCTAAGTGGTTTCTACAAATTATAGAAAACAATGCATGTTAACATAGAAGAAACATGTTGGAAAACTGTCTGATCCCACTACTGTTCTACAATTTTTGTTTCCAAACTATATTTTGTCCTGTAGGAATTTCAAATGATTCAAACACTGATTGGAAACTGAGTCATCCCCTACTCTCCAGTATTTTAACATTTCGATGCATTCCACTCAGATTATAATACATTTTCATAGTAACATGTGGTGAAAAGGCCTTTGAATGGAAGACTGTAATGAATTCCTTGATTCCACATCTAATGATAAATTTCTTCTTCGTCCCTTTGGGACCAACAATATAGATTTAAAATTAATTTTAAGTGTTTTATTTTCTGATTATAAACCCTTGAATACATTATTAGATCCTCAGAATGTTGCATTGGATATCAATAGGATGTATACCTAGACATTAGTGCACATTCAATAGGTCTCCAACCAGGAGTTGGCCAATAGGGAGAAGAACATCAACGGCCAGTACTTGTGGTCGCAGGAGAAACAATAAGAAATACAAAAGAGGTAGAAGAATTGCATTGAGCCAAGGATAAGTTGACCGAAGACAAAGCACATGAGGAGTTGGAAGTGGCAGTAGCAGATTCATGTCAGCATGTCTTGGAGAACACCGCAGAGCTAGATGCGCTAGCCAGAGCGAAGAAACTTGGAGTTGTCATTGTGCAGCTACAGAGAGAAACCAGCATTTTAGATGCTTTGATACACCCCTCTACACCACCAGAATAGATAGCCACAAGGAACGATGAGATAGAAGAGCTAGCCACACAGCTTGATGAGTTAAAGCAGGATGCCAAGAAATTCATAGATGCCACTACACAAGTTGGGGTAGCATAGTCCAGGATGAACATCTAGAGAAACTAACTGCACAATTGCAAGAAGCAGACGGGAAATTGGTGACTCTGAAGATGTCGCTCAAAGAAATTCCATTTATGATGCAGATCACCAAGGCACCAGAACTAAAGGAGATGTAGCAACAAGTTGCAAGCGCAAGAGAAAGGCACCAGCGGTGTAGTGCATAGTTAGATGAGTTCCACTAGATTGGAGCGCAGATATCAGTGAAAGTAGTTTCTATGATCCAATATGCACAAGAAGGAAAGACAAAAATTGCTACGAAGATGGTTGAGCACCTTGTCAACCATGATCTAAAAGTGAGCCAGGAGATTACTGAATGGGTCAAGGAGCAAGTCAAAGTGATAACTCAATTGCTTATAGATTTCAAAGCCAAGATCGTTGAGTTCACCATGTTTGGTTAAGTGTGGCTTGAGGGTGAGCCACAATATTGTGGGGGCCTATTGCCAAGGGTTTTAGACACATGAGTCATGCGGCATCACGAGTGCCGCACAAGCTCAAAAGACACTGTGCAAGTGAAAGATGGCGTGCAAGGCGGAATATAGACTATTTTATGTATTTTGTGTCACCTTTTTGTACTTTGGACCATATTTTGTAGATATTGGCCATTATTTTGTAGATTCCATTAAGAATTGGTTAAGAGTTAGTTAGAAGTGGACCTTGAATGTAAAGGCGCAAGCCTTAGAAGTAGAATTGCAAGTGTTAGTAAGTTAGTTTAGATATATTGAGTAGTTGTTGGAGAGATTTTGGAGAGAGATTTGAAAGGAAAAAGACTTGAGCATGAATTGTGAACTGTTTTGAATCTGTGAATCATTGTGCAGAAGTAATATGAAAGATAGGAGTTGATATGAATTGTTGTTTCTTTTTTCTTTTTCTGTCTTACTGTTTCTGCAATCTGATGGTGACTGTATGACTTGGATCTATGATGCGATGTTTCTAGCTTTTAAATGATGTTATTTGTCTATATCTGTTTGCGCAACAGTATGATTTTTTCAATTATGAATGAATGATGTAATCTATTAATATCAATGATGAATAGCCCTATTGATGATTGAGTAAATGGGAAGATCTGTTAAATAAGTGAATGAATTGTTGATGCACATAGTCCTCTTATATTCTCCAGAAACTTGGTTCCGACAGCCCTCCCTTGAACATCTTGGGTGAGAATTCATCCACTTCACGGGTGTTACCGGGCATGGTAAAATTTGTTTGGGCTGGTGCTTAGGGAGATTGCGGTGAGTTGAGCATCGACGGAGTGGGAACCCCTATCGACTGGGTTTTGTTGGTTGGGTTTGCACCAACAAATGGTTCCGTTGTCGGGACCTTGTTGTGACTGAGAGGAGGATATGTGGCATCCGACAAAACCGGAAATTCAAGATTGGTTGGATCAAAAGCTACAAGAATTTAATGAGACAGAAAATTAGAACCCTGGACTCATGACAGATAAGTGGTTAGCGAGGTACATACATGAAGTTCCACACGAATACTTTTTCTCTAAATTCCCCATCATTCTGTATTAGTGGTTGGAGCGATTCACCTATCGCAAGACAAATTTCCAAGGAGGTGAGCCAACATCTTGGACCCTTGAACTGATCCAGGAGTTGCAGGAGACTAAAAGCAAGGATTCGAGGGCTATTGAATTCTGGTTAGATAGTATCATGGAAGGATATATCATTGAGTTTGCAATTGACACCACCAAGTCCTACAGTGAAGTAGAAAGGGAATTTTTCAACGAACACAGAGGTAGATTCTTGTTGTCTCTACAATTATCAATTAAGATGCTTGTCTGTGAAAAGGGCATACTAAATATGCACATCGAGTAGTATAACTCTGGTGTGCGGAGTATGTGGATACCACGACGAAGAGGTAAGGCGAATGGAAAGATAAGGGGTGTCTGGGTGCAAGTTTCGACAAGAATGTGAGGGAATTCGAGGAAGAAAGTGGTCTTATGAGGGGAGGAGCAAGGTTTCGACAAGAGAAGAGGCAAAGGACAAGGGAAGGTCCCACTTCGATTAAAACACAAGAACATGAAGGAATACCACACAAGACAAAGCGACCCTACAGTGATGAAGAGGACGACCAGACAACGCCCAAGATAGTAGTAAGATCGAACCCTCATAGCAACATACCCATGCCTTTGCACACTACTCCACATTTAGGAAGAAAGAAATGTTCCACATCAACTTGCTCAACATGCTAGTAGAATTCTAGTAGTAGATCAACGTCTGTAGGAATAAGGCCCAGGATGGCAGACGACGAATCCAAGTTACCTTTGTTCCATGGAAACGAGACTGATGATCTTGAGCAGTACTGGTTTTTATGTGAGGCAGTATGGACTGTCAGACAGACTACTGGTGATGAATTCAAGAAGGTCCAATTGGAAACCAATCTTCGGGGTTGTGCACTAGATTGGTTCATGAATTTTATGCAAGTTCCTACGGGGACTTCCAGGACCCACAAAGACATTGGACGAAGTTAGGAAAGGACTAATTAAATAATTTCGAAAGCTAAAGTTCGAAGCACAGTACATCACCGAGTTAAAGGATATTAAACAATTCCCTAATGAAACTATTTGGGACTTTGACCAGAGATTTAAGACACTAATGCAAGATTCATCTTTGAAATGAGTGATGTTCAGCATAAAGAATGGTTTATCGCATTGCTAGTACACCATATCTAGCAACCGTTGATGCAGCAGAAGATTGTGACACAGAGCGAGGCTCTAGAGATTGCAATGAAGTTAGAGGCTTCACCTATTGGAGAAAGTACAGCTGGTATGAAACAAATTCAAGCACATCTGGTGAACTTAACGCTTCAGCTACAAGATATCAAGAAGGGGAAAGAACATCACGAAGATATTTGTTGCACTCGATGTCGCGCGGATGGACATACCAAAGATACTTTTCCTGAACTCCAAAATTATCTATTATATGGGGTGCCAAACCTACTAAGTTACGAAAGTGTACCATGGTTTTTCATATGCCAAGTTTATGGGCATCAACATGAATAATGTGTATACATGCAGAAGATGGTGACTAAGCCGCAAACCTATATTGCTCATTTTGTCAATCTGTGGACATGAAGATAAAGACTGTCACACATATAACCTACTTCAGGAAAGGATGTATGACTCATACTATGTGAAGGGCGAAGATAATCGTGCAATACAACAATCAAAACCACAACCTTAGGTGGTACAATATCTACCTCAACCGTAGTATACACCACCGCCGCAGATGTAGTTTATACTGCTGCAATCACAACCATAGTTTTCGCCACAACCACAGTTCGCATTGCAACCACAGTATAATCAGATGTCGATGAATCTGCTGCAACCAAAGTATGTTTAGGAATCACACTACATTCAGCAGCAGTCACCACAGGAAGTGGCTCAGTCGTAGTACCAGCAACAAGGAGGATTCCGAGGAAGAGGAGGATGCATTGGTAGAGGAGGAGAACAAGGTCGCAGACCTGTCTAGTGTTACAATTTTGTGGTATTTAGAAATTACCAGAGAGATTACCCACAATTATAGTGTTCATGTACATATTTCACCACAATTGATCACACTGTCGAGAACTGTCCACAACTAATTGCAAGATGGCAGGCATGAAATGTTCATCAGTTGTAGAATTAGAACCAGTTGTAGAATCAAAATCAAATATAGAACCAAAATTAGTTGTAGAACTAGGATTAGAATCAAATTCCACTTTAGAATCAAACTGTGAATCAACCCATGAACCCTCCATTGAACTAGAATCCATCGATGAACCAAAATCCAACGGCAAACTAAAATCAAGGATTGATAGTTGCGACGATCTCAACAGAGCATAGAACAGGAAAATGTTGACGTTTCCATTGTCACTCATGGACGTGCAATGAATGGAGAGGATGGACCTTGTCAGCAGGTTCGATTGGCTGGAAAGAATAAGGCACCATTTGACATCACTGCCAAGTGAGATACATTCTTCAAAGCATAGGATATGATTGGAAGAAATCTTGGTAATTCACCTATTTATGAAATGCCCTATGCTTTTGATTCTTCGTTGGAGTCAAGACCATTGCGACAGCATGGTACCTTGTAGAAATTTTTTGAGAGCTACGTATTGCTGGAAAAATATCCTGATGGTCTTGCTGAGATTGAGAACATGTTGCACTGATCGAGTAAGGAGCAGAAGGACTCTGTGGTGAACTCTTTGCATAAGAAAATGATGGGAAAAGATATTGAGGAATATGAAGTAGACTTAGTTATTCTAGATTTATGCTCAGATGTGAATATCCTGACAAAGAAGACATGGAAGAAAATGGGGAAGCCGACGTTGGGTTGGTCCCCTGTGCAGCTGCAATTGGCTAATCAGGCCAAAGTACAACCAATTGGACGTGTGTCGAGCCTGGTCGTAGATGTTGAAGGTATGAAGGATTATGCTGATTTCAATGTTATTGAAGTTGTTGATGGTGGAGGATCCTATCCCACATTGATAGGGAATGGATGGGCCAATGATAGTATGGCCATAATTAACTTTAAGAAGTCTATGATGACATTTGAGAATCAAGATGTCAGAGTCATCGCTCCAATGGATCCAAACGAAGGACGGAGGTATATTGAGCCAGTAAAGGATGAAGTTGTCAAAGGATAGGATCATGCTTACAACATTTTAGAGGATTACATCCATCCAACTACTGACGAAGAACTTGGTTGGCACAACACTAGATTTGCGTCTTCTGATTCTGATGATGTGTTATAAAACTGCCAAAATCACCTACATGAGGTGTCATTCAAAAAGTGTGGTCTAATCATACAGTTGTTGTGCCATGTCGCAACTGAGACTGTTGAGTTGCCAAGATGTGAGGGTATTCCTGAGCTATCTGTGTTCTTAATGTAATTTGAAGAGAAGGTATTAGAACCACAGTGATTGTTGGCACTGGAGGAAGCACTAAAGGCTACTCCAACACGCTAGTGGGAGACTCATAAGAAGATAATTAATGGATGGGCATAGTGCTGATGGTTGATGACAATGCACTTCGACGATGTAGAAATATATCACACTAGGAGGTACAACGGGTGGAATGACCCCAACAGTCACTTGATTGAATGTTAGATTTTGTGGGCATCGTGGCCAAAGGACGAATGGGTCCATGCCTTCATTCGCACCTTGGATGAAATGCCAAGGTCATGGTACATATCAGCGGAGTTGCGCAGAGAAATACCCACTTGGGAAGAGCTGACAGTTTGATTTTCTCATACTTTTCATTTTGCGGATACCAATCCAAATGTCCATAATGTGCTTCAACTCATCCACAATGTGGTATTGAAGGTAGTGCCAATTGCATATCCAGTGGACCCACATGCGCATTTCCATATGCAGTCTATGATGGAATGTTATAATGTGACTGGTGGACATGAGGATGATGATGAGCTAAGGAATATTAACATTCTAGAAACAGAAGGGAGTAGGGATGTTGTAGCATGAGATATACTGATCGATCCCATGAACCAGCAGCCATTGAAGATTAGAAAAGTTTACATTGGGACAAAGGAGAACCCAAAATTTGCAAGTATCGGGGACTATTGGGATGAAGAGACTATGGCCAAGATCATAGATCTACTACATGAATTTCAAGATCTGTTTCCAACCAAATTCTTTGAAATGAAAGGGATCTTGGGTAATTTGGAAGAGATGAATATTCCCTTAAAACTAGATGTGAAACTGGTAAGGCAAAGGTCATATGGATTGAATCTGTGATACAAGGAGAGGGTTAAGGCTAAGTTGGATAGGATGTTGGACGCTGGAATAAATGAGCCAGTTGAAGAATCAAAATGGATCAGTCATATGGTGGTCCAAGACAAGAAAAAATGTGAAGATTGGATCTATGTCGATCAAAGAAAATTGAATGATGCATGCATGCACGATCCATTTCTGAAACCATTCATAGATGAAGTGCTAGAAGGAGTAGGTGGTTAGGAGATGTATTCATTCACATATGGATTCTATGATTATCACAAGATTAGGATTGCAAAGGAGGATCGACATAAAAAAACATTTGTTACTGAATGGGGTTGTTTCCAGTACAAAGTAATGCCTTTCAGATTGAAGAATGCACCTGCGATATTTTCTTGGGTTGTTTTCGTTGCATTCAAATATTTTATTCTTAAATTTATTCAATTTTATATGGATGATTGGACAGTGTACAACCTGATTAAGGATCACCTAGAAAACCTACGATTGATGTTGGAAAGATGTCGACAACATCAGATTGCATTGAGCTCAAAGAAGTGTATTTTTTATGCATCATTTGGGATGTTGTTGGGTCACATTGTTTGCAAACAATGACTGTTGGTCGACCCTATGAAGATAGTGATCATTTTGAGCTTGCCACCACTGACAAATGTGAATATGCTTAGGGCGACAGTTGGGCACACTAGATATTATTGGAAATTCACCAGAGGATATGCTATGATTACTACCCCTATGGAGAAACTATTGAAGAAAGACGCAACATTTGTATGGAGCCAAGAATGTCAAGGAAGCTTCGACACATTAAAGTACAAGATGGCATCTGCTCCAATACTAGTTTTCCTAGAATGGAACAAGGATTTCCACATCCATGTGGATGGATCATCTATCCCACTGGGAGTAGTTCTTGAACAACCTAGAGAGGGGGATGTAGATCATCCGATTGATTTTACTAGTCAGAAGTTGTCATTTGTCGAGAAAAACTATACCAACATAGAGAGAGAAGGTTTGGAGATGGTATATTCACTACATAAATTTATGCATTTCAAGATGTTTACAGACCATTCTGCTTTGAAGTACCTAGTTAATAAGCCTGTGTTGGGGGGGAAGATATGCTGCTGGCTACTTCTTTTTCAGGAGTTTGATTTTGAGATAATTGTGAAGCCGGGTCGCTTGAATGTTGGACCCGATCATTTATCTTGAATTGAGACAGGCGAAGAGACAACAAATATTGAAGAGGGATTGTCATACGTGCAACTGTTCAGAGTCAACATAGTAGATGATTATTATGATAAAATCATTCAGTTTTTTACAACGGGAGTCACACCAAAGGAATTTTCAACAAGTAAAAAGAAGTAGTTGGTGGTCAAGGCTTCATATTTCCAGTTGATTGCTAGCCAACTCTATAAGCTAGGACTAGACGAGATTTTGTAGTGATGTGTCCTACAGCATGAACAAGGAGAGATTTTAGAGGAGGTCCATGCAGGAGTTGCTGGTGGAAACTATGGAGGATGAGATACTGTGAGAAAGGTGCTTCGCATAGGGATCTAGTGGCCCACTTTACATAATGATGTGAAATATTATGTGCGGAGTTGTGATATCTGTCAACGCACTAGAAAACCATCACGGCGAGATGAGATGCTACTGGTACCAGATGTCACATTATATCCATTTCATAAGTGGGTTGTGGATTTTGTGGGTCCCATCAACCCCCCTAGGAAGAGAATTAGCACATGATATATAATCGCATAGAAAGACTACTTGACGAGGTGGGTGGAAGCCACACCAGTGGTGGATTGCACCACTATGACATCAACAAGATTCACGTTTGACAATGTCGTGACACGGTTTGGATGTCCAAGGAAATTGATGAGCGACAAGGGCAGTCACTTTATCAACCACACAGTAAGCACACTAACAAAGTATTTGCAAATTCAACATAAGAAAAGTACCCCATATCATCCACAGGTGAATGGGGTAGTAGAATCCTTCAACAAAATATTGGAGCATGCGCTTACAAAGGTATGTAATGCTAATCGCGATGACTAGGACTTGAATATTCCAGCAGTATTGTGGACATATTGCACCACTTACAAGAGATTGACAAGGCAGACACCATTCAAATCGGTATATGAACAAGAAGCAACCATTACTATGGAGTACATTGTCCCTAGTCTACACATTGCAGCAACGACAAGCATGAATGATGAAGGAACGCTAGAGGAGCATGTGGTGGAGCTAATACAACTTGAAAAGGACCGCTTTATAGCAGGTTTCCATCAGTGCATCGAGAAGGATCGATAGAAAGCATGATCACCACATAAAGAAAAAACAATGTCAACAAGGAAATTTGGTGATGTTGTACGGCACCAAGTTCATGAAGCATCCACGTAAGTTATAGATGCACTAGTTAGGCCCATATCTTATTAATTATATTACTTCTGGAAGTACAATTCAATTGCAGTAGTTAGATGGAGCAATGCTACCAAATATTTTGAATGGTAGTTGACTAAAGCCCTATACAATAGGGACAGAACCATGCGGTGCTTAAGGCATTGCGAAAAAAAATAGTTAAGTTCATGGATGAATGAAGGCACACCAAGAGAAGGTGGTTGCGCAAGAGTAGGAGTTAGTAGCACAAGTAAGAGGCGATGCTACGACAACTGCATGGCTGTGAGCAGAAGTCAAATCAATAATCAATGAAGATAGTTAAAGTAGTTAATTGGTGGTGCTTGTAGAAGTGACGTGTAGTGAGGGTTGATCCAATCGCTGGGTTGGTAGAATCGGTGGAAGATTTAGGTAGTTAATGAATGATTTGGTCATGACGATCGAATTGATGTCACAATGATTAATTATGAGTTGAGTTTGCGCTATAAGAGGAAGCTTGATATGGTTAGAAGATACCACTGTGTAGATTTGAATTACGTTGAGTTGCAGAGTTACCAAGTTGTCGAGCGAGTTGTTGAGAAAAGATGAGAAGATTAAGAAAGTTGCTAAGTCCAGAAATGGTGTGATATTAGTAAGTCTAGAAGGGAATTGGTGCATCATGCAGAGACACTAAGACACCATAGATATTTTGAGAGAGCGAGATTCACCGCTCAAACCAGTTGTAATTGAGGAATAAGTTGCAAGTATGCAATTTGGATTGTCAACGAAGAGGAAGGCGTAGAAGCCTATTTATCAAGCATCACAGAAGAGACGAATTGGAATTGCCACAAGGAAGCAAGGCAAAAACACTGGACAGATAGGGCCGTTGAGCCCTAGAGTGATGGAATCTGCTGTTAAAATAAGGGTGTCCATCAAGTACATCACTGGGTATGTCTCTCCTAGTTTTCCTAGTGTGCAGGCCAGGAATCCCATGAAGAGTCAGAGATACTAGATCAAGATGTCGACGATACCACAAGGGATGGTATGCACTACTGATATTGTTCTTGCACTAATGTAGTTGGGGTATGAAGACCATGAACTTCTTGCATTAAAGGATGTCACGAAGGAGCTGTATCTGCCAATGGTATAAGTAGAAAGTGTCCAGATAGAGCACATTTCGTAGGACTAGGCAAGAGGATTAGAGTTGGATTGCTTGGGTTGATCAATATGCCTCACTTTAGGCACCCAACAGAGGTGAATGTATGTGTGAAACAAATTTTGGCATGTTTCCATGGTGGGTACTTATGGTTAGATGAGCTGATTGAGGTTACCAAAGGATGGGACAGACCCCTCATAGTATATCCGAGTTCAAGATAATGACAGGAAGTTGGAAATGAATTTGAAGAAGTGATATGCCCTAGAGTGTGATGAGAGAGCATACGGTATTGATAGCATCAATGATCATGTAGTTTGTATCGGTGCCAGGATTTTGTCTAGTAAAGTTGTAATGAAGAACCAGCCGGTTCAATGCAATTCTGGGGTGATTGCATGTGCTGAGATGTGTGCACAGAGCACACAAATGAATTGGTCCCTTTTTCTGATGAACCAGCTAGTGGAGGATGCAATGGTCGCACAGGTCGTCACACGATCATTTACATACAGTTGGATCCTCATTTGATTGCACTGGTATCTTGGAAGGAACCAACTGATTACCAAGGGATGGGCATCAAAGAAATAGAGGTATGCAATGACACGAGATACCAGAACTTATGGTATGTCAAAGAAGCAGAGAGAATGGTAGACTATTCAATCCAATTTTGGATCTACCAGGAAGCATTGTAGGAAGCACTGGTAAAAGTTCCAAGACTAACAGAGGAAGTCATGACAAAATATTAGAGGATTGTACATTTTGGAATTGGACCCCATACTGTTTATGTTCAAGCACGGCGGGACCCTGCCAAGCAATGGACACCAATGAGGTATAAGGTGACCGATGTGGAACTAGAAACAATGATTAATAGTTGGCCCACAGAGCGGTGAGAACCGATCAGTATAGTAGAAGTCTTGACATAAACCCCAACGGATGCACCTGCGGATCCCGTACGCAAAGACTACCAAAAATCAAATGATGAATCATTGACAGAGACACACACTGACCCCAAAGCGCAATGCATCATCCAGGAAATAAGAGAAAAGAGACACATGGATTAGGCTACGAGAAACAACGCCGTATCAACAATGGAAGCACAACTGCACTGACTTGTTAAGCCTATTAATGATGTGATTGATGCAGCCACAAAATAAATGAAGAGATCATCACAGGAAGGGTTCACCGAAGTAAGAGCTAAATTGGATTCTATTTACAACGTTGTTTTAAAACAAGCACTAGAGAGCACAGCTGGGCAATAGTATGCATCAATCAACACTGAGCCTACGGTCCAGGAATGTCAAAATTCCACCAACTACGATTGATGTTGGAAGGGAGGAATTGAATACCTCCCTGCAGCAACTATAGAATGTTGCATTGGATATCAATCGGATTTCTACCTAGAAATTAGTGCACAAGCAGCATGTCACCAACTAGGAGTTAGCCAATAGGGAGAAGAACATCAACGATCGGTACTTGTCATCGCAGGAGAAAGGAAAAGCAATATAAAAACAAGTAGAAGAATTGTACTGAGAAAAGGAGAAGTTGACTAAAGAAAAATTGCAAGAGATAGAGGTCTTGAAGAAATCACATGAGGAGTTGGAAGCGAAAGTAGCAGATACTTGTCAGCATGTATTGGAGAGAACTGTAGAGCTAGATGCTGTAGCTAGAACAAAGAAACTTGGAGCTGTCATTGCGAAACTATAAAGAGAAACCAACATTTTGGATGCTTTGATATACCCCTCTACACCACCAGAATAGATAGGCACAAGGAACGATGAGATAGAAAAGTTGGCCACACAGCTTGATGATTTAGAGTAGGATGCGAAGAAATTCACAGATGCCACTATGGAAGTTTGGGGTAGCATAGTGCAGGATGAACAACTAGAGAAACTAACTACATAATTGCAAGAAGCGGGCAGGAAATTAATGACTCTAAATACATTGCTCAAATCAATGCCATTTATGATGCAGATCACCAAGGCATCATAACTAAAGGAGCTGCAACATCAATTCACAAGCGTAAGAGAAAGGAGGCAGCGATGTAGTGCACAGTTAGATGATTCCAGGAGATTGGAGCATAGCTATTGTTACACCTAAATCTCATCATCAGCATGTAATGAGATCCCAAACTTCAGTGTTTCCCTTAATCCCAAATTGGGAAGTAAGAATATTGGTCCAGACATCAAATTTATATGTGAAAATCCAACACCGCCTCTCCCCTTTAGTTAAAAATTAGTACCTTCTTCAACACCGCCTATAATGCATTAACAATAAGTGGTGGCATTGCCTTTACCCTTTAATCAAGGTGCAGTTATGCCCTGTCACCACTCAGTCTTAGTGAGGAAGAAGCGGTGCCCTTGGTAAAAAGTGAAAAAGAGAGGTTCTCACGAAGCTTCTCGAAAGAAGGCTTTGTGGCACCCTTATCCCTGATCACTAGGGCTAGTTGGGCTTGAGATCCATCCTTGTAGGATCTCCTAGCCACCTCACCCACTAATTTCTCAACCATATCTATCCATTCCAAGCCTATAAAAGTAGGCTCTTTCTCCATGGTTGAGGAGAGAGTCAAGTTATGTTGTTGCTTTGATATTCTAGCCTAAAATCAGTCAAGAGAGCTTGAGAGAGCAAGTTGGAGCTACTGGGGATGAGATGTTGGATTTGTGAAGCAGTACATCGACACTAAGGCATAGCTTGTAAAATTCTTCTCTATTATCTAATTCAAAATCGGTTCCCTTCCGAATAAAATATAGTGTCATTATCGTATGTTTTATTATTGAATTCCTTAGCCATTAATATAGAATAGTGGTTTATATTCTGGTTCTATTTGATCTCGTTTGTTGTTTCTCTTGTGATTATGCAGGTAAATCCATGAAAGATCATTTTTGCAGGAAACAACTATACTAGTGTATCAAACAGACTTGATTCCATATTTCCACCCATTCTAGGGAATGCCTTCAAATATTGTCGTGTACCATTTGTTCTAGATCTGAACCATTCAGCCTAGAGGAATAGCTCCTGTCCGCAGGAGGTACAAAATTCCTAGCTACAAATCCAGAGACTCCACTAGGGAAGAGCTTCAACTGATATGATCTTCCTTAGTCTTTTCAAAACACTTGTCTGAAATCCAAGCTCCACTTCTTTGTCAGTCCGATTAGATCCACTAGTTGATCTAGTGATTATTGGTTTGGTATCTTCAGATCTGGTTATTGGTTTGGTTTTCTAACCTTCTGTGCTCTTGAATACTGTTAATACATGATTTAAATGCTAGTTGCATAGTGATTAATTTTTATTTTTTCTCAATCTTTTTTATTTATTTTGGACATCTACAGGGAACCGCGCATGCACATTGGGTAATAAGGGGTGCCATCGCTTGAACTCAGTGATTAGAAAGTGGTGCCACTGCATGTGATCAACAATCAGGAAGCAGTGCTCTCTCAGAACCGCTCTGTCAGTGACCCTCTGGAAGCAGTGCTAGGTAGGATTTTTAGTCCCTATTTGATTTCAAAACTGTGGGTTTCATATTTTGATTTTTGTGTGTTTTTGGCTTACCTTTTGATGAAAATCAAGTGTATATTCTGCAGTCACTTTTATTGTTATATTCTCTTTGCATTCAAAGAAGAGTTTATGTTTCTTGCATTGGATTTTGCATTCTTTTCTTTGCTTGAAACCTCTTGCTATTTTATGTAGATATTATTTGTTAGAATTGGAAAATATACATTTCATTTTCATGGGTATGTTTTGGTTTGTTTTGGACTTGAAGTGCGTGAATGATCCATGTTGTTTTGAGTCTTTGTTTGCTTGGGGTGATTTTTGTTTCCTTTTGCATGCTGAGTTTTTCAGTGCTTGGTAGGAGAGATTGATTCTTCATTTCCTTGTTTGTTCCAAAGAGAATTTTTAGTTTTCTATCTCCTTTGATTTATTCGCAAGAATGTTGAACGATTTTCTTCTTGTTTTGTGCTTGATTGTTTGAAGTTTCAGATCTTAATTTCATTAAGAAGAAATATATGTTTTCAACTTTGCATGCATTAGTGTTAGATTTGTGCTAGTGAAATCATCTTTCCATTAAGTTTTTATGCATCTTTTTCAAGCATGAAAAGATAGGAAACATTTTTGGTTTATTTATATTAGATGTTCTCTAGATCTCTTTTTTAATTGCTTTAAAGATTGTTTGGGGTGCATTGATATTTTAATTTTCGTTTGAAAAGATAGAATTGCATTTGCATTTGAGTGTGCATTTTGGAAAGAAAAGTAAATATCTCTCCCTCTTTTAGGTAGAATTTCATCGAAGAGGAAAACTTACATTATCATATAGATCAGTGTGCATCTTCTTTAATTTCAATTTTTCACTCCATGGTTCCACCTAACCGCACAAGATAAAAATTAATGGTAGTACTAGGTTACAATTTTTAGCAATTTGAGTGTTAGGTTGGCAACGTCTTCCGGCATCGGTAAGCATGGAAACTGTCATTATTTGCTAGCACTGTATCCCAAGGGCTTGTAGTTATTCCATGTACGTTCGGTATATTGAACGACATTTCACATACCATTGAGGTATATCAAAAGGTACTTAACTTACTCGGTAGTATATCAGAAGGCTCCTGTCGAATGGTTGTGCATTAGACAACACCACTACGGATTTGAGCTCCCATGTACCTAGTGTATATCAGAAGACCCTTTTAGGAATCCTTAAAGCATTTGAGCTATCATTTTGGCATGTCTTGGGAGGTTCCTGACTCTTATCCACTCCTTTCACATGTTTTCTTGTTTCTTTTAGTTTGAGTAGTGCTTTCTTGTGCGTGGTAGTTAGGTGATTTTTAGAGAGTTTAGAGATGGTATCCCCATCTGCGACTACCACTCAAGAGGTCCCTTTCCAGGGTGTACCTTTTGTATTCCCTCCAAGTGAAGGTATTGGTCCTCCCTTTATTTCCACTCTAAATATTACTGGGTTAACTATAGGATTACCGGTCTAACTTTTTAATCAGGTAGTTCCTGTTACACCTAATGTCTCAAATGTCACCTCTCCTCTAAGAGAGGATCGACCTCAACCTAATCCCGCTCCTTCTTCGCCAGATGTGGCTTCATCCCTTTCTTCTTCTTCGCTTGAACAAAGCTCTACAGTTAGTAGTCATGTGGATAAGAAGAAGAAGAAAGGGAAGGGTAAGAAGAAGAAGGATAAGAAAGAGAAAAAACATCAACCATCTGCTCTTGATGGTGCTCATTCCAAGAGAACACCCAGGAAACACAAGTTCCCTTGTAAGCTTTGCAAGGGGGATCACCTCCTTAAGGAGTGTCTCGATCTCTCCCGTGTACAAGAAGAGTGGTCTAAAAAGTCCAAACCATCTATGTCATCAACCTCTGATCATCATGTTGATTATACTCCCTCAACTAGTGACCCATTGGTAAAAGGTCGTAAAGGTAAATTCTTGTATCCTTGTTTGATATGCAAGGCTAGCATCGTACTTTTCTTTGTCCAAGCATGGATGAAGCTTCGCATTGGTTGGAAAATATTACTGATCATCAACAAGCGATTCCAGCAAGTGATAGTAAGTTATCCATTGATTCCCCATTGGTTGACCAAGTGATCAATTCAGTTTCATCTGTGATTGATCCCACTCTTCCTTTCAAGAGTGAAGTGGTCAAGTCGATGTCATTTTTACCCAATCCCATTCTTTTATCGAAGAACGTTTCGACAGAGGTTGTCATTGTGATCCAGTCTTTGCCTCCCCCTACTCTTCCTGATGAGAGTGGAGGTCAAACTGTTGAAGATTTTATGCTTCGTTCTGATTGTAATCGACAAGAGGAAATTTTGTCTCTTTCAACAGAACCCTCTCCAAGTAATGAAATTATTTCCTTTGACTGGAGTAACCTAACAGAGTCTCATCTTCATTTGAGTGTTCCTTTCCAGATAGTTGTGAACATTACCGCTAGGAGGATGCTTCACACTATTGTTGACGAAGGGGATTCTGTTAGTATTCTATTCTTGACTGCTTGGCAAGATTTAGGTTCACCTCAGCTTGTGCCAGCCACTAATCAGATACTAGTTTTTAATCATAGGCCTACCACACCTTTAGGGACCCTTCCTTATTTACCTATTACATTAGGAGGAAAAAATCTCTATATTGATGTTATGGTGGTCCAAGGTCCTTTAGATTTTAATATTCTCCTTGGACATGATTATGTTTATGCCATGAAGGCTATAGTATCCACACTCTTTAGAGTTATGCATTTTCCCCATGATGGGAAGATTGTGATCATTGATCACCTTTCCTTTGTTACACCTGACCATCACATCACTCCTAGTAATCATACTACCGTGAATGTTTCAGCATGTTCTTATGGTTCCTTCCCCTTCTAGTTAGCTTCTTCCCATCATAGGCAAAATGGGGGGCATGGCTCTAGTTTGTGGACATCATACTGGAGTTAAGCTGCTAACTTTTATGTAATGGGGGAAACCTACCAACCTATGGATATCATGTTGGGTAAGAGAAGGTTTGTGAGCATAGTTATTTTTTTTTTCAAGCTCGTTAAAAAATGAAAAAAATGTCCTCAAGCACAATTATTTTCTATTTCAAGCTTGCGTAAAATTGAAATAGATGTCCAAGAGCATAGTTACTTTTATCTGTTTCAATCTCATTAAAAAATGAAACATATGCTTGTGAGCATATTTCCCATTCTGTGTCAAGCTCGTCAAAAAATGAAATAGATGTCCCCGGGCATACTTGTTTTTCTATGTCAAGCTAGTTAAAAAATGAAATAGTTTGTTTCAAATAAAGTTTACCTTTTGGTTTCAAGCTTGCATAAAAATGCAACCATTCATGAGCATAGTTAATTTTCTATTTCAAGCTTGTTAAAAAATGAAGTAGGTTTCCTTAAGCATAGTTTACCTTTTGGTTTCAATCTTGCATAAAAATGAAACCATGTTTCAAGCATAGTTATTTTATGTTTCAAGCTTTTGTAAAAATTAAACAGGTCATTTTGAGCATAGTTCTTATTCTGTGTCAAGCTCGTTAAAAAATGAAGCAGATACCCTGAGCATTATTTTAATCGATCTTCGAACTCGTTAAAAATATTAAGATGGTGTTGAGCTTGCTTTTCATTTTTTGTGCTCTGGTCAAAACATGAAAAGTGGTTTGAGCTTAGTTTATTACTTTTTTGTGCTCTAGATTCAAACATGAAAAAGGTTAATAGAGTCCTCTTTAAGCTTTTTTCAGACTCTTAAAATGTGAAAATATTGCCAAGTGAGCTTGTATTCTTCACACTCGTAAAAGGACTTGAAGAGTTGTCTTCTTGGTGATAGTTTACCCCTTTTTCGGACCAAGGTGCACTACATACGAAAAAGGAACACTCTAGCCAATCATGACTGGAAGAGTTCTCTTGGGTATTATTTTATACTTTTTCGGGCCCTAGAGACTAAATCATATGAAAAAGGACCCTTTGGATTCTTCTTCCGTATTCGTTCAGACTCTTTAAATGTGAAGGATATCGAGTTAACTTTCATTAGACTCATTAAACTAAACACTGAGAGACCCTTTTTGGGGAACGAACCCCTCATTTCTCAAGTTCGTAAAATGTATGAGAATGGAATTGTCTTCAGATAAGCTACAATGAGTGTTTATTACCCTCTTTGAACTCGTAAAAATGAAAAGAGGTACTCATCAATCATGATGGAGGAATTAAGAGACGTAGAAATTCTAAAGCCTTGATGGCATAATGAATTTCATAAATAGGCTAAGGATCTAGGCACACAATTAACCTCACATAGAATTGTAGAGAATTAGCATAAGGAGAGAAGAAGAAGAATTAATGAACACACATGAATGAATGATCAATAAATTATAATTGATATTATTACATAGGTAATACATCCTTATAAAGAAAAAAGGAGTTGCTAGAAGACAACTCAAGCTAGCTCATAAAACATGCTTACTAATTATGATAAGCCCCATAGTTGACTAAAGCACTTTCCCAATCTATCAAGCCTAATCCTAGAATATGGAGAGAAAATAATGGAGGATGGGTTGGAAACAAAATTTTCAAGTTTCCTAGTTGACTAGCTTTACCTTATCCATAGAAAAGTAGGATAAAGCAAAAAAAGTAGAATAAAGCAGAATCTGTTGTAAAGCACAATTACCAATTCTGGATGGCCATAAAGTGGTAAATATCAACCCAGAATCAGAAATAAATCATTCCTAGGATATAGATTGCAAGTGTTGACTCTAAGGTGCAAGTGGAGGCCAACTATCTAAGCTAGTGGGTAGGAAATTAATCAAATAATGATTAATTATTTTATGAGTGGGTTTATTATATTCCAACACCCCCTTTAAGCCTGACTTTATGATGATATTCCTGAACTAATCAGAAATATATATGCATATAGGGCCCAACAATAAAGCTATGGTCACCCCTTTACAATTTATCTTGTCCAAAGAAATGAGGAAAGAGGCAAAACCTCAAGGGGGAAATCCTCCCTCAAGAAAGGACATGAAAATCAATACCAAAAATGCTGAACTCCTGGTGTTGCTGCTGCTCCAAACTAAATGCCGATGTTTGGAGGAATCTTCTTCTTGGGAAAAGATAAATCTACTCACTTGGATCAAGGATAGCTGCAGGATGGAAACTAGGACCATGTAGAACAACTAAAATCCAGTGATGTGAAGGCAATACTGAAGGATCTTGAGACTTGTAATCAGCTCCAAGATGATGAGATGACTTGAACTTCGAACCAGTAGAGATGAAATGAGCTCCAGATAGGTGAAATATCTGTCCAATCGAATGCATAATGTCTCCATCTTCATTTACACAGAGAGGATGTGTGGAAGTGATCTTGTAGGAACATAGAGAAGGCATAGGATCAAAGAGTGTGAATGAATGGGCTCCATGGGTTGATCTAGCTTCCAAAGAATCCAAGAGATCACAAATAAGCACAACAATGGTCTCATGAAAATATACTGGTAAAGAATCCTCTATGGTAGAATTATGAGAGGAGGAAAGATAGTGATGCTCAAAATCTTCAAGGAGGCTTTGAGAATGAGTGCCAAGAACAAAGGAGCTGAAGAAGCACATGGGGTCAAGTATGGTAAGTGGAAAAACACTAGAAGGACTTGATTTGGCTAAGCAAACATCCTGGAAGTCACTGGGTTGCACACCATCAAGAAGAGAGGCATGCACAAAGTGTGAGAGGTCTGGCATATGGATCTTAGAATCCATGATAGAAGACATAGAGAACACGGAATGTGTGAGTGAATCATCAATAACAATAGTAGCTCCATTAGTCACTTCTTTTTCATCAACAACATCATAAGAAGATGAATCAATATCTTCTACTTCAAGAGACATATAAAAAGATGGATCTTCAATATTTGCTTCTTGATTGAAGGAGAAAGCATTCAAATCAAAGAGAGTATTAGCAACAAGAATTGTATGAGAAATTTATTCTTCATGATTAACTTCATCAGAGACTGTAGAGGTCGAGACATCATGAGAGAGAGAAATCATTGAGGAGTTAGAGGCACTCTCCACATAGCTAGAAGGATCTTCATTGTCCTTTCCCAAAACTCTATCCAATGTTGTCCAGAGATCCTTTGGATAATCAATAGAATCAATAAGGTAGCGCATGCATGGAGAGATAGCTAGACAAATAACTCCAATTTCTCTGTCAGAGTCATTCAACCAGTCACTTGGCTCTTCATAAGACTCTTCACCAGCTCCGATAGATATCTCATAGAGACCTTATCTCTTTAGATATGAAATCATATTCAATTTCCACTCTGAATAGCTTGTGAATGGAGAAAGAAGAGGAAGTGATACTCTTGAATCCATTTGAAGTTGAACCTACAAAATAAACCTACAAATCTGAAAAAAATGAGGATTAATTAATGAACTCTCAAAGATCTGATATCATGTAGAGATTTGATATCCTCAGCTCTAATACCATGTAGAACTTGAACTTTGAGAACCTTAGCTCTGATACCATGTAGAAATTATAAAGCCTTGATGGCATAAGGAATTTCATAAATAGGCTAAGGATCTAGGCACACAATTAACTTCACATAGAATTGTAGAGAATTAGCATAAGGAGAGAAGAATAAGAATTAATGAACACACATGAATGAATGATCAATAAATGATAATTGATATTATTAAATAGGTAATACATCCTTATAAAGGAAAAAATAGTTTCTAGAAGACAACTCAAGCTAGTTCATAAAGCAGGATTACTAATTATGATAAACCCCATAGTTGACTAAAGCACTTTCCCAATCTATCAAGCACCTCACGAATTAGCAATAGCATGCGTGAGTGATTATGAGTGAAGGAAATAATTGCTAATCCTAGAATATGGAGAGAAAATAATGGAGGATGGGTTGGAAACAAAAGTTTCCAGTTTCCTAGTTGACTAACTTTACCTTATCCATAGAAAAGTAGGATAAAGCAGAAAAAGAAGAATAAATCAGAATTTGCTGTAAAGCGCAGTTACCAATTTTGGATGGCCATAAAGTGGTCAAGCTCAATCCAGAATCATAAATAAATCATTCCTAGGATATAGATGGCAAGTGTTGACTCTAAGGTGCAAGTGGATGCCAACTATCTAAGCTAGTGGGTAGGAAATTAATCAAATAATGATTAATTATTTTATGAGTGGGTTTATTATGTTCCAACAAGGGAAGGGAATCAATTCATTTTTGCAAATAATATAGCAGTTTGTCGTCACCCTTGAACATGGAACTTGTCTACATTTCATTCAGTCAATTGGGTAAATCAGCTTGTCTTTGAGTCGATCCACTTTCATGAGTCATGTCACTCCTTTGAGTCTTTCAAAGAATGTATTGTCCAATGTCATATTGTGTTCCACCTCATCAAGTCAATGTTTCCAAGCCTTTTTTCGTGTCCCTCGATGTTCAAAGGGAAGTTAGAAGTTTACCTGCAGTTAAAACAACCTTTTTGTCAGTACTTTTGGGTTAGTTCGATGGTTACATTATCTACAACATTCCAGAACTTTTTGTTATGAGTTTTGTGTCATCGTTGTGGGATTCATCATGGCCCTCCTTCAACGAGACTATTCCTATTGACATCAGCTCATCATCCAGGGATTAGTCTTAGAAACAATTTTAGTACCTTGATATCTGTATGCCTTAATGATAGATTCTCTCGCTCTTGACATAGGTTCACATCATGAGTTTTAGACATCAAATAATCTATTCACACTTAGTAGATTGTACTAGGGTACCTTGGGAATCATTGACATTAATGGTAATCTCCCTCACACTTGTTAACGGTTCACCTCATTGAACAGTAATCAAGTGGTTTCTACCATGTTCAACTTCAGATCATTATAATCACATGGATAGAATCGTACTTTGTGGAAGATGAGATGAAGACCCTCGGTATTTGTTGAAAAGCACTCATAGCTTTCTCCCCAAGTTGTGATGGAGTATATTGTATGAAGTATCAACATCGATCCACATTTTTATGGTCATGGCTATGCTCAAATTTGCGTCTGTATGACACATATATACATTGTATATCTGGTAGCTATGTCCAGGTTTGAGTCCTCTTTCACATGGATCTACGCTGTATTCTAGTAGCCATGTTTGCTTATCTCTCTCATGGATCTACCTTATATTGGTCTGCAGCCATGATGAAGACACATTTTCTCATGAGTCAAAAGTATTGATGTATTACAGATGCTTGGTTGATGATCTGTGATCAAGTTGGTTCTTGCCTCGAAGTGATAACTTGCTCTTTCAAAGCTCTCACCTATCGTATCACTCTAGCCTCATTCTTTGGGGGGAATTCTGTTACACCTAAATCTCATCATCAGCATGTGATGATATCCCAAAATTTAGTGTTTCCCTCAATCCCAAATTGTGAAGTAATAATATTGGTCCAGACATCAAATTTATATGTGAAAATCCAACATCGCCTCTACCCTTTAGTCAAAAAGAGATACCTTCTTCAGCATCGTTTATAATGCATTGACAGTAAGCAGTGACACCGCCTTTACCCTTTAATCAAGTTGCGATTCTTCCCTATCACTGCTCTGTCTCAGTGAGGAAGAAGTGGTTCCCTTGGTAAAAAGTGAAAAAGAGAGGTTCTCATGAAGCTTCTCGAAAGAAGGCTTCATGGCACCCTTATCCCTGATCACTAGGGCCAGTCGGGCTCGAGATCCATCCTTGTAGGATATCATAGCCACCTCACCCACCAATTTCTCAACCATCTCTATCCATTCCAAGCCTATAAAAGTAGGCTCATTCTCCATGGTTGAGGAGAGAGTAAAGTTATGTTGTTTCTTTGATATTATGGCCTAAAATCAGTCAAGAGAGCTTGAGGGAGCAAGTTGGAGATATAGGGGACGATATGTTGGCTTTGTGAAGGAGTACATAGACACTAAGGCATAGGTTGTAAACTTCTTCTCTATTATCTAATGCAAAATTGGTTCCCTTCCCATAAAATATTGTGTCATTATCGTATGTTTTATTATTGAATTCCTTAGTCATCAATATAGAATAGTGGTTTATATTCTGGTTCTATTTGATCTCGTTTGTTGTTTCTCTTGTGTTTATGCAGGTACATCCATGAAAGATCATTTTTGGAAGAAAAAACTATACTAGTGTATCAAGAAGACTTGATTCCATATTTCCACCCATTCTAGGGAATGTCTTCCAATCTTGTTGTGTACCATTTATTCTAGATCTGAACCATCAAGACTAGAGGAACAAATCCTATTCACAGGAGGTGCAAAATTCCTAGCTACAACTATCGGTGAAAGTAGTTTCTGTGCTCCAAGCTACACAAGAAGGCATGAAAAACATTGTTGTGAAGATGGTTGAGTACCCTGTCAACCGTGATCTAAAAGTGAGCCAGGATATTACTGAATGGATCGAGGAGCAAGTCAAAGCGATAACTCAACAATTTGCATATTTCAAATCCAAGATCGCTGAGTTCACCATGTCTGGTTAAGCATGGCTTGAGGGAAAGCCACAAGATTATGTTGGGGGCCTATTGGTAGGGGTTTTTGACACATTAGTCACGCAAAATCATGAGTGTCATGCAATCTCAAAAGAGACTACACAAGTGAAATATGGAATGCAAGGCAGAAGATAGACTGTTTTATGTATTTTGTGTCAAACCACTTATACTATGAAACGAGAACTCGACACAGTTCTCGTTTTTCTCTCTCCTAATTTTAGTAGCTATTTTTACCCCCGTTTCAAAAATGGTTGATGCCAGTATCACACATTTTCATTTTCAGACATTTTTTGGGGCCTTTGAATTATCTTTGTTGTAAAATATTTTTAATTTCTATTTTCAAGTGTGTTTTTTGAAATTTAACAAAATAACATACATTTTTAAGCAAATTTTTTTTTTTTTAACAAAAACAGAAAAGGGGGGTTTGTATTAACAGGCTGTGCACAGCCATTCATTACATTTCCGTAGGGAGGATTATAGCCAGGATGGCACATAGACAACAAGCCATACAAAGTCTATTTCCCAAAACAGAGGGGAGGAAATTTCTTCTGAACTGCAAACTAAACGGGTTGTAAAAACCCTCACGAACTGACTACATAGCAGAATGCAAAAAAACTTCATTCAACAAAATTTTGAAACTAAAACCCCTAACTAAACTGAGAGAAAGGAAGACAATGAAAATCAATTGCCTCTAGGCTGGCGAGGCTGCTGAACTGATTCTTCTTCCATGGGCTGGGAGGCTGTAGTGTTAATACCATTTACCCTGCT